>PVHX01013876.1:0-27173 GCA_004024805.1 Geosciurus inauris
GTTCAAAGCCAGCCTCAGCAATGGCGAGGCACTAAGCAACTCAGTGGGACCCTGTCTCTACATAAAACACAGAATAAGGCTGGGGATATGGCTCAGTGGTCAAGTGCCCCTGAGTTCAATCCCCAGTACCAAAAAAAAAGAGCTGGGGATGTGGCTCAGAGGTAGAGAGCCCCTGAGTTCAATCCCCAGTACCAAAAAGAAGAAGGAGGAGAAGGAAGAGGGGGAGAGGAGAGGGAAGGAGGGGAAGGGGAGGAGAGGAGGAAGGAGGAGGGGGAGGAGGACGAGCTGGTAAAGGGTGCGAAACGCACAGCATGGGAACCCTCTCAAAAGCAGCTGGACGGCTGTAGCAACACCAGGCACAGCAGAACCCAGAGCCAGGAGACAAGGGTCACTGGTCCTCACTGCAAGGGAGAAAGGACTGGGAAGACATAGACCCCACTGTCTCTACCCAGTGCAAACCCTGGACACACGGAGCAGGATGGACAGAACCGGGGCTGGAGCCACAGCCCAGTCACGCCTGCTGGGCAGCCGTGGCGTGGTCTCCAGGGAGCTCCAGCCGCACACCTGACAGATTCCACAGCACCAGAACCACGCCGGGCCTGCTTTCCAACAGCGGTGGAACCAGACTGGAAGCCAGTCTCGGACCGCTTTAGAACCACAGATGCTCAGAAATTAAGCAACCTGCCTCTAAATAACCCATGGGTCCAAGAAGTAGTTGCAGGAGAAATCAGAAAACACCTCGAACTGAGTGAAAATATCCATCTGTGGCGTGCAGAGAGCACAGAGCTGGGGGCTCGCACAGGAGGCTTCTGCTCCAAGATCTCAGCGACCTAGGCTTCCACCACGGGAGCAGAAAAACACGAAGGGAACCCCAGGCCCCTGAAGAGGGATAAGGAAGGCAGCAGAGCCAGCAGAGCAAGAGCAGCAGCAGCAGCAGCTGGGACAGGGCCAGCCAGCCCAGAAGCTGGCTCTTTGGAAAAGTCAGTAAAGTGGACGAGTCTTCCGGCAGGCTGGCAAAGGAGACCAGGAAGGCCAGAGCGCCGAGCACGGGCTCCCTCAGACCCCCAGCAGGGCCCGCGGCCCTCTGCACACCAACCCCACGGCACCCGCAGCCCACCCAGGCGCTCCCTGGAGCCGGCGACCACAACGGCCCCTACCTACTCGTGCAACTGAGGTCCGGGTCAATGACCTTCCAAAAGAGAAGGCTCCAGACCAGGCAGTCTCACTGGCAGATTCCAGCAGATATTCAAAGGCAAAGTGGTTCAAATTCTACAGTCTCTTTGAGAAAGCAGAAGAGGAGCCAGTGGTTCCTCCTCACTCTGAGGCTGGCATCACGGTCCACCAAACCCAGACGCCACCGGACCACGAGGCACACGCACGTGGTCAACAAAACACTAGCCAGTGGATCCAGCAGGACAAGGGGTTCACCGAGGAACATGGTGCCATAACCCTCCGCCACAGCCGACCGGAGAAGCCCTCACCATCCTGCCAACAGACGCAGGAAGCTTTCAGTAAGATGCAGCAGCTGTCCGTGAAGGATGAGCTGGAACTGGGAAGGAGGCTCTTGGCCAGGCTGCTGTCCACCACTTCTCTAAGCTGGTGTCCACTTGTTGGTTGCTGATGTTCAGAAATGGGCCCCCCAGGGGCTGGGATTGTAGCTCAGCGGTAGAGCGCTTGCCTGGCATGCGTGAGGCCCTGGGTTCGATCCTCAGCACCACATACAAAGCAATAAAATAAAGACATTGTGTTCATCTATAACTAAAAAAAAAAAAAAAAATTAAAAAAAAAAAAAAAAAGAAATGGGCCCCCCACTCTTCCCTGAGTGCCAGCCAAGAGCTCCTGGTGCCCTCCTGGCAGGTCCCTCGGGGTTTCCCGAAGCTGACCCTGTTCTCTCTACATGGGGTATAGTTTTATCCTTTTTCAACCTGTATATGTTTTATTACTTTTTCTTGCCCAAAATATTTACAGGCGAGGCAAATTAATGTCTGGAGATATGCTTTAAAATGGTCCAAGAGACCTGTAATCCCAGCACTTAGGGAGGCTGAGACAGGAGAATTGCGAGTTCAAAGCCAGCCTCAGCAATGGCGAGGCACTAAGCAACTCAGTGAGACCCTGTCTCTACATAAAACACAAAATAGGGCTGGGGGTGTGGCTCAGTGGTCGAGTGCCCCTGAGTTCAATCTCCAGTACCAAAAAAAAAAGGTCCAGGAGAGCCGCTGCTGAGTGACAAGTCGCCAAGCAGATTCAGTCCTCTCCTGCACCTTTGTGTGAGGTTGAACAGTATCTGTAACAGCGCTCTCAACCTACTACAGCAAAACACCAGACAGCTGCACAGACGGAGAAGGACCAAGGTGGCTCCATGAGGACGCATAACCAGGTCCACTAAGAAAAGCATCCATCCTGGCTGCTACCTGCAGAGATGCTCCCACAGCAGGAGTGCATCTGCCGCCTGGCCGTGGAGGACGCAGGGGGCACTGCTGTCTGGCTGGAACAGCCGCCGGCCTCGGAAAGCACCTCCTCTTCCACCAACTCACTTCTCCTTTTTCCTAAAGAGGGATCGACATCCAAGAGTCTGTGCAACAGTGTTCAAGGCGAGCCGAGAGCCAGGCTAGCGAGGCTAATTGAGAGATAATTAACCCGGACCACGCTGCGGAATTGTGTGCGCGCGACCATCTGACTGGAGTCTCAGAGTCTCCGTGACAGCGGGAAGCACTTGCACAGCCACAGGGAGGGGACGGCACAGCCCGGGCTGCAGACTCAGCACCCACGTCTCAAAAAGCAGAAAATGAGATCAGAGAGAAACGGCAAGTGGGGGCCGGCACTGCCCCCGGACTGTGGGCCAGGGAGGAGTTTCCTCCTTTGCACTTTTCCACCAGAAAAGGTGAGGGTTGTCCACAACCGTGGCAATGGCAGCGTGGCCAGGTCAGCAGGGAGCATGAGAGGTGTCCTCATCTCACCTGGGACAACAAGCTCCTGCCCCACTGGCTCTGCCACGGGATCCTGGGTGGATATAGACCCCACTCCCATGGCGTCCTCAGCACGGTGACAGGAGGACACTGGGAGAGGGGCTGGGAGAACATGCGGGGCATCTGCCCTGGTGAGGTAGCCACCAGGACCCACCTTGAGTATTTGACCCCAGGCGCACATCATTGGTGATCGTAACAACCAACAAAATAAATGCCAGTGATGACATTTTTATTTTATTGAATTTTTATATTATCAGTAAAAAAAAAATAGCTAAATATTACAAGGCAAAATAGGAAAAAGAGCAATGGCTGGACACTTTCAACTGCACTCATGCACTTCAGTGCACGCTTTATTCTGGAATCCTGCAGATTCACACAAAGCTGTGGGCGCACTGCAGGGTTCACAGTGCACTTCATCCAGGGACCTCAGGTCACGCATCATCTCTGCTGTCCCTCTGCCAGAACCAGAGACCAGCCCTGGGGAAGTAACCCAGTGGCCTTCACCAAATTCCCCACCACGCCCCTCTGCCCTCCAGGGCCCGGAGCCCTGGCATTCCTGTGTTCTTCATGGGGAAACCAGGCGGGGGTGGCGTGCACCCACAGCCCAAGCAGTCGCCACACTCTGTGCCTCGGTCTGTCTGCTGGCAGTGCCATCTTTGGACTTTGAACCTTTGTTTACACGAAGAACTGTGGGGTACTCCGTGGGCAGAGACCAGAGCTGAGCCATGGGCCCTCAGGAAGCGCCCGGAGACAGGAATGTGTGACTCTGTGTCTGGGGCCGAGGCCGCAGCAGAACTGGGCTTCTAGCATTAGCTCCCACATGGGATACACGCTCATCAACGGACAGGTAATCAGAGCATGGCCATTGGAGGTCCGCATGCATGTCACATGCGTGCGTGTATGTGTTATGCGTGAAACACCTCCAGTAGCCACAACCACTATTTAAAACTTAGAACAACAAAACATTTTTCTCGGTAGGAGTATCTGTCACTGACACTGGAATCGCAGCACGGTGACAACACGAAACGGACAGCCTGGCTGCCAGTTGGATTGTTGTTTTCAAATTCCCTGCAGACGGTGTGCCCTGTGCCTGACCACCCAGGGCTGCCAGGCAGCCCAGAGGCAGGAGTGGGCTGAGCAAAGCCCAGCGGCTGCCCTACCAGGAAGGACCACAGCCAGGAGGCTCCCAGAGTCAGGGTCCTGGCCCCAGAAGAAGAGTGCCTCTGGATGGACCACTGGACAGGGCAGACTCCATCACGGCCACAGCCTAACCCCACCTCCTGTCTTCTCCCTCCTAGGTGTCCCAGAGATGGTAGGGCCACATTCACCAGAGACAACCAGCAGAGCCAGGCTCCCTGAGTGGGACCAAGGGCCAGAGGAGCAGCACTTGCCAACGGCTACTGCCCGCGCAGCTGCTGTCCTGAGGCAGGCCCACCCTGTGAACAATCCTCACTCCAGGCGATGGCTGATTCCAGGCAGGAGACAACTGCACTCACTGAACACCAGGTGAGTCCTCCACTGGGGCCCTGGAGTGGGGCTGGGATTGAGGCAGAGCAGTCAGGATGGCTGCGGAGCTAAGGTCAGAGCAGAGAGAGGAGAAGGAGGCTTTGAATAGAGACAGCCAGCACAAACGTCCTGGGGCAGGAAAGAGCGTGCTCCTCTCCCCAGGAGAAGGAGGGACTCCTGGCAGGGGCCTGGTGAGCCTGAGGGGCAGGATGAGGTGGGTAACCATGGGGAACACAGCCCGCCTCCAGTTCCTTGGCAGCAGGACCCACTGGCTGCTCAGTCCCATGAGCATCCCAGAGATGCAGGAGCAGGCAACCACACCAAGCAGCCCCACGTCTGGCCCTGCTGAGCTGGGTTCTGAGGGGCCAGGCCCTGCCAGAGCCAGCGCAGGCTGGAGGGGCGAGGCCTCCCAGCGGCCAGCAGCATGGCAGGCCCTTGCGCACCTGCCCCAGATTAGATTCTCCTTTCTCATTACCGCGGTAATGGGTCCTTCAGACCTCATTCCAGCCCTAGATATTATCTGACCCGTATAATTAATTAATTATCGCCCAAATATTATAGATTATTAAAAATAGCATAACTAATAGTGTAATATCTCAAGCTGTCGACTTTAATAGTCAACATTGTCTTGGCAGAGCTTATCAGCCCGGCACACCCGGTGAGAATATTGATTCCGGGTAATTTTAGCCGTCATCTGCCATCCTGACGGGGAATTGTCAGGTCCTCACCCGAGCCGGGGCTCATTTGAAATCGTTAAACCGCCGCGCAGCTCACAGTGGATCTGAATGTTTCCTTTTTCTCCCCTTCAATATGTTTCAGCAACAGAGAGGAAAATAAATAGAGAAACGGAGTGGGGGCGAGGCGGGGCGAGAGAGGGCAGGGCGACCCACTGGCCTCGCGCCCTGGGGACCCTGCCGCCCCTCGCCACCCCTCTTTCCTGGGGTTCTCCTAGCGAGCCCGGGAGGGCTGGGCAGGGGGAGGCTAGAGCTCACAGACAGGGTCGCTGTGCGGCGATCCGCACGCCCTGGAGTCCCGCGGATGGGCGCCCGCGGCGCATCGACCGCCCGCGCTCGCAGGCGAGGATGCAGACACGCTGCAGAGGCCGGGGTGGCCGGGGTGGCCGGGGTGGCCGGGGACACAGCGGCACGGCCGCGCACACGCGGGCGCACACTCGCACACGTCCACGCACAGCCGCGCGGCAGAGGCTCCCGGACCCCCGGCGCGCAGACCGCAGGCGGCACACACCCGCGCAGTCGCAGAGCGCAGCGCCCCCGGCCCAGCCGGAGACGCGGGACGGGCGCAGACCAGCGGACACGCACACGCACACGCACACGCACACGGAGGGCACGGACGCGTCCCCTCCCAGCGCTTCCCTGGGGTCCCCGGGGCCTTTCGAGCCAGCAGCTGGGAATCGCCCTGAGCGACCCTCGCGAAGACTAGGCCGGGCGCTGGGTCTGAGCCCTGGCCTGGGGCTGCAGCTCCGAACCGCGTCGGCAGGGGGCCCCAGCCGGCCCGACCGGCGCCCCGCGCGTCCCCGCCGACGCCGCCGGGACGGCTGCCTAGGCCGCAGGGACCGTCCGCGCAAGCGGCCCTCCGCGGGGGCGCACAGCAGGCTGTCCCGGACGCAGGCCCGGCCGCCCCCAGAAGGGCGGGCGCGCCCCTCCTCGCCCCTCCTCGCCCGGCTCCGCGCAGAATCACCTCAGAAGCCCCCTGGAGCGTTACTCAAACTTCCAATTATGACTCATGCGCATGATAATAATCTAATAACCGAGGGGCTGCGCGAGAGGCATTAACCTCAATTAAGCTCATTATGCGGTGACCCGCCCCCTCACCTTGTGGCCTCTGGACCCTACCCCGAGCAGGTCAAAGTTGGCGTGATTGTGGCATGTGTGTGCAGAGCAGAGAGGACTTCGCTGAACTCATTTATTGAGCACCTCTGTGTACATGGCCTGAATCCCCTCCCCCAACGTCAGGCTCCCGGCTCTCGACCCACCTCCGCCCACCTTCCTCCCTGCACTTACAGGCCTAGCTGCTTCCCAAGCTCTCCACCTAATCCAGGCCCAGGTGCCTTGGAGGAGGGGAGAGAGAAGGGCCCCTTCTCAGGATCTCAGGTGGACCTCCCACCAGCTCCTGGAGGGCAGGCTGGTTTGTCTGGCTCACCCCTGCCTCCCAAGCCCACCACAGGTCCATCCTGTCAGAGCTGAGGCATGGGGAGGAGGACCACGGTGGGGCCTGGGGTCATGGAGGGTCACATGACATTCACAGAGCAGAATGACCATAAGGAATGCCCAGAAGAGAGACCCATGACCACCAGACAGGGCAGAGATGAACAGGTCAGCGAACACATGGAACCCTGGTGGCAGAGAGCCATGTGAGATGGGCACTGGACAGAGATGGGTGGCCACAAAGACCACGTGTTCCCAGCGCCAGGGCCTTCAGTGGCCAGGTGCACCCCTTGTCCTCTGTTTTCTACTACAATACAGAACCCAGTGGTTCAAGATAGCTGTTCATCTCCTGCTGGTGGGCGGTGATGCACACAACCAGCTGCCTTCAGCTGAGGTTATCCGACTCTACCTTTGAGGTGGGCTTCGGTGGGCTCCAAGGCCTGAGCTCAGAGCCCATCAGCTCACATGGCCAAGCCTAGCTTCAACAGGCAGAAACTCAGTGTGGAAAAATGGCCCACTCCGTCACATTTCTGATTCAACACAAGCTGTCCCCTCTGTATGGAACTGGAGTGAGGGACAAAAAGCAGTATGATCTACAATGCGTCCTGACTCCAGACTGTGCTGCATGACCCACAGCACTGCAGGGGGACCGTCCTACCCCGTGCAGGGGACTCCCCAAGCTCAGCCTCCACCTTCTTCCTGGGAAGCCTCTGGGAGGCTGGAGCAGAGCCTGGGATTATGGAGGTTGGAGAAATCCAGGAGGCAGTGCGAGAGGCTGGTGGAAGGAGAGTCCCGTGTGGCCTGATTTGAGGGGAGCTGGGAGTGTCTCTGGAGGCAGCGTCGCTGTTACCCAGGGCATTTCCCCCGCTCTCACAGCGGCTGGGACAGGCACAAGCAACCCACACCAGGATCTGCTTAGGGCACTGTTTGCGTCCACTATATCAGGGAGCAGAATGATTGGTGCCAGTCCACTCTGAAGGACACAGCCATGGCAGCCAGGGCATTCCCCAGCCTGAGGATGGAGGTGGCTCATGGGCTCACACCTTTGCCCTGCCCGCCCCACCTTCCCTTGTCAGCGCAGCATGAGGGACACAGAGTCCAAGGGCCACCGTATGGGGCCTGAGCCACAAGGGCCAGACAAATGTCATGAACGTGTTAAAGTGGGACAGAATGGTGCTCAGCTGCCAGCCTGCCCCCACCTCCCTGGAAGAAACCGGGGTAGCTCCCAGGTGGCGCACCACTAAGGTGAGCAGGATCGATGTGCGTGCACAGGTGGCCAAGGGCATGGCCAGCGGTTGGCCCTCAGGCAGACAGGGGCCCCGGGCACAGGATGAAGGTGTAGGGCAGGTAGAGCTGTGAGGACCCGGTCAGGCTGGGCCCCTGCCAAGCTTCAGAGGCCAGACCTGGTCCCCAGATGGTGGCAGCCTAAGGGCATTCCTGGAAAGGGGTGACAGTGACTCCATTTACATCTGAGAACAATAGAAAATCTAGTGGAGAGGGCAGGCTGTGGTGGACAGTGAGAGGGAGGGCAGTCACCACCAGCAGTGAGAGCAACCCAGTGCCAAGGCACGCCCAGGCCTTCTGACCACATCCTCCAGACAGCACGGCTTGGCCGTTCTCTGGCAAAGCCACGGGTGCCCACATGACTCACCACTGAGGGAGGCGCTTGGGCTTGGAGCCCTGGTCCTGTTGGGAGCCTGGGAAGGAAGGAAGGCAAGTGACCTGGGGCAGGCCCGGACACCCTCCTGCCCCTCCAAGTGGGCCGGTGGCAGACAGAGGCCAGGGAGGGCAAGGAACACTAGGAGGCATCTTGGGGACCCAGCCTGTGAGGCAAGGACCCCGGCCTGGGCAGCCCTCCCTTAGCCCTTGGCCAACCGCCTGTGATGCTGCGCACTAAACTGTCAGAACAGCACTCAGTCGAAGCCCCAGCACCTGCCCGGTCAGTGGCCTTGAGCACATCAGCCACCCTTTCTGGCCTCGGTTTACTCCTTTTGAGGTGGTCACCCTCACCTCTGCCCTGCCCTGTGGTCAGGGTGCCCTCCTAGCCCAATCAACAGAGCCAAGAGTTCCTGCCGGCCCCTCTGCAGCCCTGCAGAGAGGCCAGGCGTGCTCGCCCACACGGTGCACTCGGTTCCCACAGCCTGGGAGCCACGCCCAGCTGTTCCCTTGACTTGTCTGAAGTTTAAAGGTTTAAACCAACCTCTGCAGCTCCGACTGGCTGCCTGCCAGGAGCCAGGCGCGGCGCTGCGGCGCTGCTACGTGCTTTACGTCTCTGAATGCACGCAGCCTGCAAATAGAAGGACGCACCTTCAGGCGAAGCACGACCTCCTGAAGCTGCCTGGACCCTCCGGCAGCCCTGGATCGGCTGTGGGGACTGGGCGGGCGTCTGACTGGACGTGTGATGCCCGCGGTGCCGAGACTCCACACGCCGCAGTGCGCCCACACAGAGCCTGCGCCCTCTTTCTTGTTGGGGTGTCACAGAGTTTGGGGAATGGAGAAGAGGACGCCCAAGAGACGTCAGAGAACGAGGGGGTGGCGGGGAACTAGGACGAGCGGCCTGCTGGCGCTGTCCGGTGCTGAACGCGGCGCAGGCCACGGCCTTGGGAGCCCGGGCGGGGCGCGCTGTCCATGGTGCCGCCGACCCGCAGCGCACACTGCGCACGGACGCTGGCGCCCGTGCCTGGCCAGCAGCCGCGCTCCCTCAGTTCTCTGGTGTTCTCAGTGTGTCGTACCCTCTTTCGAGGGCTGAGTACCCTATGGGGAGTATATCTTAGAGGAGATGAATAACACAGGTAAGCAGAACGTGCCGCGCCTTTTCCAGACTCTGGACAGCAACAGGGTGCAGTGTGCCAGCCCCTGCGGAGGGGCCAAGAGGTGAGAGGAAGGCACGTGGGAGCCTCCCTCCCCTTGCCTGCCTCTCCCTCCTCCGTCCTGCACACAGGAGCGCACAGGGCGATCTGGTCCGCACTCAAGAAATCAGAACATTTATTTGAAGACGGGATGGTAGTCCTTGCTCCAAACATCACATCCAGGCTGATGAAGTGCTGGGTGGGTGGTCTGGGGTTGTGTGCAATTTGCATAAGGCAAACTCAAGGTGAAGTGCTGCCCTTCCAGCCCTCCACAAAGCACCCCCAGAGACAGAAGAGAGGGAGAAAGCCCACCACTACCACCCCATGCACAGAGTGATCCATTTGGCCCATCAGGGGAGAGTAGAGGTATTTAGAGGTCATGTGGAATCCAGCCGCACAACTGACAGGAAAAAATACCTAGGAGGGGCCATTAGACCAGGATGAGTTGATGGCCAAGGTGGGCATGCTCCCTCTTGCTCATGTCCCCCAAAACTTCAAAAAGCTGTGGCTCTGAGGAAAGGATATGGGAAACCCCAGCCTCGCCCACCCCTTTCCCATCACTTCTAGGCCCCCTGCCAACAGTCCCCCCTGGATTTCTGCCCTTCCCCATGGCTGTCTTGCCTCTGGGCCCTTCATGGTCCTCCATCCTGACCGCCCTGCCAGGGTGTGGGCTCAGCGAGGAAGGAGCGCAGCTGAGCCCGGCAGTGCTGCCACTGGCAGCAGAGGCGTCCCCATGCCAGGCACAGATTTCACCTGTCAGGACCCACCTGGGGCTCCACAAGAGAAGCTGGTGGCTTGGAGGTAACCCTGGGTGGCAGGTTGCACAAATGCCAATCCGTGGTGATTCGGAGTGAAATAGCTTATCTACAGCCCCAGAGTTCCAGGAAGGACGGTCATTTCTGGAGATCTGGGAGCGGAGGGGGTGCCAGGCATCTCTGAGGCTTAGGTTGTTCCTTAGAGATGGGGTGGGGGAGTGACTACCACAATCCTCTCCCTGAGCCTGGTCCACATGCAGCAGGCCCCTCACAGGAGAAAGCATGGGGGCTGCACCACGTAGCTCTGGAGAACTGCCCAGGTCCTGCCCTGCTCCTCTGAGCCATCACCCGCTGTGGCTCCCGTTGGAACACTGAGGGGCAGGAAGGATGATGGAAGGCACTTGAGGACAGCCACATGGATTTTTGTCTGAGTAGTACTCAACCCTCAGCCCCTCCCAACAGAGGGAGCCTCTGATGGTGCTTGAGGGTGTTTGGTGCCACTGCACCCTGAAGGCTGTGCCGTAACATCCCATCACAGGCACTGCCCAGCCCCGTGACACCTTGTATCAGATGTGCTGTGTTACAATGATGATCATCGCACATTACATCCTCTGCGTTCTACACAACCTTCTGCATGTGTGTTCATCGAATGAAGGAGAACAGGATGACTTGCAGGTGTCTAGTGTGCACAGAGTGAGAGCAGACCCTTGCTGGCCACACACAGCCCATACGGTGTGGGTGTGAGGTTGTGGCTGCTGTTAGATATTTGGCCAAGTTCCAGCCTCGCCAGGTGACCTGTGCTAGTAACAGGCACTTTGTGAAGTCTGTGTTTTGCAGGGGTGTGATGCTCTGCCGCGCTGAATCTTGAACACCCAGAGTCAGCTCAGAAGTACTTGGTACCTCTGCCCTGCCCTTCCCTCCCCAGGGAAAGACCTCTCCTCCACTAAGGAGCTGTTCCTCCCTGGGGAGCAGAAGAGGAGTTGGACCTGACAGAGGGCCTGGGTGCCCTCCTCACCCAGAGTTGAAAGCAACAGAGAGGTGGTCCTGCCAGGAGCTGGTGGGCTGGAGGGAGAGAGAGGGAAGCCAGTGACTTGTGCGCCAGTGCCCACGGCAGGAATCTGGGTGCTCATGAATGAATTCGTTCTTGTGTGCTGCATGCTTGTCAATGAGTGTGTGTGTGTGTGTGTGTGTGTGTGTGAGAGAGAGAGAGAGAGAGAGAGAGAGAGAGAGAGAGAGAGAGAGAGAGAGAGGGAGGGAGGGAGGGAGGGAGAAGGGGTGTGCACATCTATATTCAAACAGCGGGGGAGGGGGAGAGAGAAAGACCAAGGTGGGGGTGGGAAGGAGATAATTACCTCCCTGCGATGAGAGATTACCCACCTCCTTCCCCAGAGGTGATTTATAATTTAAAGATAAAGAATAATCAAGTCCTGGCAAGGAAGGACACAGTGTTGTGGGTCTGATTAGAATCTCGGGATGGACCAGCAGCGGGGAGGGCTGAGGGGGCGGGGAAGACAGAAAGGGGAGGGGAGACCTGGGCCTCCCCCAGCCCCAGCCTCCCTGAGGCTCAGCATGTCCGAGCATGGCCCAAATTACAGCCGATCGGTCCCCCATTATTTCTCCCAACTTTTAATTTCTGCTTCCGAAGGATCATTGCCCGCGGTAATTGCAAAGGACCCGTCCTTGTGCGCGGAGCAGGCTCCGGGGACCGCAGCGGGAGGAGGCGCGCACAGTCACTGGAGCACTCGACCGCGCGCTCACACCCTGCCCACACGCGCGCGCCACCGCCGGCTCCCACCTGGGTCCACAGAGGCGGGTCGGCCGGTTGGCGGGCTCAGGAGGATAGAGACATTCCGGGAAGTCCCCGCCATCCCGCGCTTGGACCTGGAACGCCGGGCTCAAAGCTCAGGGCCTCAGGGCCAGTCCTGCAAACGGTCGCCGTTGTGCACAAAACGTGCACAAATATTCGGGCCGCGATCGGCTTTTTCTCACTTCTTCGGGTGTGGGGAAGGGGCGCTTGCCGTCTTATTTCTGGAAGAAACTCACATTTCCCCTACTTGCGGGGGCTCAGTTGTTGTGTAGGCCGCCTGTCGTTTGAACGGTTTTTCGGTACCCCTTTTGGGGGCCGAGGGCAGGAGAGCTGTCCAGCCTTCCTAGATTTCGATTCCACTTCTGACGAGCCAGCCCGGGCCGCCAGCCCCGCCCCTCGCGGGGCCTCGGCCTGTCCTAATTTGACAGCGCAAAGGGGGCGGGCGCCCGCGCGGGAGGGGACCGCGGGGCAGAGACCTTGAGCTGAGCGCGAGAAACAGCGAGCGCAAGCAGCCCGAGGCGCGACCAAGACTCGTGGAACCTGCGAGAAGGGCCCGAAGACCCTACCGAGACTCAGAATCCGCTCGTGACTCGCCCCGGGGGTCCCAAGCGCAGTGCCGGGGGCACCCAAGGCCCTGCGTGCCGGGCGGAGGAGAGGCCCTTCCCGGTGCCGCATCCTGAGCGGAATGTCCCAGCCAACTCCTGGCTCTCCCACCCGCGTGCCCGGGACCTCCGCGACCCCCCAGCTGCCGATGGATCCCGCAATTATTTAAAAACTGGTGCTGTCTCCTCCCCCTTCGCCGAGGAGGCGGGCGTGCCGTTTCCAGACCAGCGGAGGCGCAGCGACACGCTGCTGACCGCGGCTGCTGACCGCGACAGCTGCCGGCGAACTGCGCTCCAGCTCTGGGCAGCGCGTCTGTCCGTCCCGCCCGGAGGCTCCGTCCGTGTGTCCCGCGCGGGGCCCGCCTCCTCCGCCGGGGACCGTTCGCAGCCAATTAGGCGTGCGCGCTAACGAGGGCGGCGGAGCCCCGCGGCCGCCTGCGGGCGCACGTGTGTGCGGCGTGTGGACGCGTGGGCGCCTCCGGCGGGGCCGCCATAAATGCGCGGGCCGGGCGCGGCGGGCGCCTGAGGCGGCGGCGGAGGCAGCGCCAGGCGGCACCGGCGGAGCGGGGCGCCGGCCGAGAGCAGCGGAGCTGCGGCCGCCCGCGCGGGCCGAGAGGCGGCTCCTGGGCCGCCAGAGATGGGAGCCCAGTAGGCAGCGGGGCCCGAGCCGCCGGAGCGGCGGGAGGCCGGCATGAGTGCCAGCGGCGCGGCAGCTCCTGGGGACGTCCCCACGCTGCCGCTGCCGCCGCCGCCGCCGCCCGGGCCCGGCCCGGGGCCCACACCGCCTGCTCCCGCCGCAGCTTCCCGGGACGCTATGGACGGGCGCGCCGAGCTGCCTGCCTTTCCCCGGGCCGGAGCCCCTCCGCTCGCGGCCAGTGACACTGTGCCCGCCGGGCCCGAGGCTGCTGGAGCGGCCCGGCCTGCCGCGCCCCCGCGCCCCACCTCCTTCTCGGTGCTGGACATCCTCGACCCCAACAAGTTCAACAGCCGGAGACGCCGCTGCGTGCTGCTGGGCCCCATAGCGCCCGCGGCGTGCGCCCCGTGCGCTCCGGCCCCATGCGCCCCGGACCCCGCCGCCTCTGGACGCCCTCCGCGCGCCGAGGATCTGGAGCGCCAAGCCCTGGCCGCCGCCGGGGGAGTCGGAGCTGCCACTGGAGCTGAGCCGCCCAGTGAGTAGGAAGGGGCCAGCGCCTGATCGCGGGGGCAAGGGGACCTGCCGCTGCTGTGCGTTTACGCTCCTGGGACCCCATGACGAGCTAGGCCGGGCCGGGCGCCGGGGCTGAGTGGAAAGTTCGCAGAGCGCGGGGTCCGCTCCCGGCCCGCCCGCGGCCTCCGTCCGACCCGGACTCCAGGGCCCACGCTGCCTTGCGCCTATGGAAGGCTCCGCGAGGCCAAGCTCAGGGCCTGCGGGGCTGCGAGGCCGCTTCAGGGTTCGCTTGTGCGCGTCCCTGGCCTTGGAGGGTGGTTGGTGCTGGAGGCGGAGGAGACGTGCATAGCAGCTGGCCTGTGACCTCCCCGCCCCCAGCGTGGCTGCCCGGGCCTCCCTCCCTCCTTTTGCTCCCTCGTTCTCTCTCTCTCTCTGTCTCTCTCTCTCTGTCTCTGTCTCTCTCTCTCTCTCTCTCTCTCTGGACAAATCAGACTAATTGTGACAAAACGCTGGTTATCTCTGGAAAAACAATTAAATCCCTTCGATTACAGTTAAGGGGAAATGTGCTTAGCGGCGGAAAGCGGCCGGTAATGGGGCGGCCCGAGCCCCCGGTCCGGTCGATATCCCATTACGGCGCATGCATATCTCTTTCAAGCACCTTGCAAACTCCCCCCGAACATCTAAATTATAGGGTCAAAATTCGGATAATTACTCGATTAAAACCTATTACACTTATTAGGGGCCGCTATTGATCGTGAATTGCATTCGACCCGCTCCTGATTGCTTTTTGTGTCCCCTCTCCCGCCCTTCCTCCCTCCAACTTCCCGGCCCCTGTGCCTCACAGGGAGGAGAAGGCTGGGGCTGCAGCTCCGGCAAGAGGACAGCCTGCTGCTTCCACACTAGGCTTCTTTCCTATGGGTGGAGGTGGAGGGAGAGCAAATCCCGGCTGGCTGGAGGGTAACCCGCAGGCTCTCCAAGAGGGGCTTTTCAGGAAACCTTCCGCGCACCCAGAACCTACCACACCAGGGCCCAGGCTCTAGCTATGCTGGGAGGGAGCAGGCACAGCTGGGGAGGGAGCTGGGACAAGCCTGACTGGCAGGGACTAGGATGGCTCTGGGTGTCTGAGAAGGCTTTCTAGTTGGGAGCCAGGACACTTGCTGGCCTTCATGTGACCTGGGCTAGTTGCACTGGAGGAATCTGCCAGGAGTGAATTCATCATTTATGCCCGAGGATCTCTGTGCCAACCTGACCTGGATCAGGGCCTTGGAACCCGGTTGGGAAATACCAGTGGAGAACACCTACGGGGCTCCTCTGGTAGTTTAAAACCACCTGTGGGGGTGAGAGGCATCGGCTGCCCCCAAAGCCTTGCAGGAGCGAGACCTTCTTCCAAATTTCAGAGACTCAAAACGCAGTCACAGCCTTGGCCTCTGCTTGAAGGATGCGGGGCTGCTGCTTGGTCTCCCCTGCTGGGCTTCTGCTGGCCCCTCCCGGTCAGGCCGAGTGTGGACAGTCCTACAGTGATGCTGGGAACTGGCCAAGGGCCTCCGCAGGCAGGGAGCAGGCACTGAGAGGGCCGAGGTGCCCCTGGTCCTGGAGGACCGAGCTAGGGACCTGGCCAGAGCAACTAATTTTGGCCCTCAGAAGCCCCCTGCCCTTGGCCTCCCGACCCCACCCCAGGCCTCTGGTCCAGCCGGATACTAAATGGCAGTAATTGGCTGGCCCAATGCCGGCTGTAATTGGAGGGTAATATACGCCGAAATAAATTAAATGGCCTTTAACTAGTTTGTACATTACACAAAATGAGTTTAATTAAGTTTGTATCTGCCCCAGATCGATCGGAGAGCTCCCTCCGCTCTGCACTCCGCAGCCCACCGCCCAGCCGCACTCCGCGCGTCCCGAGGGACCAAGGCCCCGCCGCGCGTCGAGGCCGCGGGCGTCGGGCGCCGCTCTGCGTGAGAGGGACCCTTCCGAGCTCAGCAACTGAGGAAGGGGCAGAGAAGAGCTGCGAGCGGGCAAGGAGGACGGTTGGGACGAAGCGGGGGGACGAAAGAGCTGTGGGGAAAGGAAGGCGAAGGAGGAAGACGAGAAACCGGACGAGGAAGAAAACTCCCGCCGGGAGGGAGCGGGAGGACGGGGCGCGGCCTGACCCTCTGTCTCTGTCCTGCCCGCCCGCAGGTGCCGGCGACCCCTACAGAGCAGACGAGGCTGAGGCCAACGGCTACAGCAGCGGCGGCGGCGGCCACAGCCCAAGCGCGGACAGCGGGGACGAGGCGCCGGACGACGAGGACGAGGACGAGGCGCCCGAAGCGCAGGCGGGCCGCGGCGCGGAGGAGGCGCGGGCAGGCGGCGGCGGCCTCGCGGCCCGCGGGTCGGGCTGCCCGGGAGCGGCCGAGGCGCAGGCGCCCCCCAGCGCAGTGGACGAGGCCGCGGCCCTCGGGCCCCGCGGAAACTCGCCGGGAGCCTCGGGCCCGCCGGGAGCCGCGGCGGCGGGGGTCGCGGGGACCATTCCGCAGGGCGCGGCGGCGGCGGCCAAGCCCAAGCGGAAGCGCACGGGCTCCGACTCCAAGTCGGGGAAGCCGCGGCGAGCGCGCACCGCCTTCACCTACGAGCAGCTCGTGGCGCTGGAGAACAAGTTCAAGGCGACACGCTACCTGTCCGTGTGCGAGCGCCTCAACCTGGCGCTGTCCCTGAGCCTCACCGAGACGCAGGTGAAGATCTGGTTCCAGAACCGGCGAACCAAGTGGAAGAAGCAAAACCCGGGCGCCGACACTAGCGCGCCGACCGGCGGCGGCGGGGGCCCGGGGCCCGGCGCGGGGCCCGGCGCGGGGCTGCCCGGCGGCCTCAGCCCGCTCAGCCCCTCGCCGCCCATGGGCGCACCGCTCGCCATGCACGGCCCCGCCGGGTACCCTGCGCACGGCCCGGGCGGGCTGGTGTGCGCCGCGCAGCTGCCCTTCCTGTCGAGCCCGGCGGTGCTCTCGCCCTTCGTGCTGGGCTCGCAGACCTACGGCGCGCCCGCCTTCTACGCGCCGCACCTCTGAGCCGAGGCGCCGGGACGCGGGGACACGGGGGCGGGGACGGTCTCACGCGGCCTCACGCCCCAGGCCGGCGGCTGCAGGACCTTGGGCTTCCGCGGCCGGCTCTTTTCTAAGGTTCAGTCACTGGGCTCTGTACATAGCCAGTTCCTACGGAAGAGTTTTAAATTTATAAATGACTGCGGGTGGTGCAGGCAGGCGGCTCTGCCAGCCTGGCCCTCTGGAAGCACTTTGATGAACTTCACTCAATAAACCCAGGAGGCCCCACACCTCGTCGCCGGCTCCCACGCTGCCCCACCTCAGGTCCTCCTGGAGCTCTGGCTCCAGGCCTCCCTGAGAGGCCCCTTGGGTGGGGACTTAGGCGTCACTGAGGCATCCGCGGGGTTTGGGAGCCTGTGTCCCATGGCCAGGGCTCCCCCAATGCCTGGGCACCCTTTTCACTTGGAGCTGGGGCGCAGAGGCTGAGCCCCCTTCCCGCACCCTCTCCCAGCGAGAATGGTACCTCCTTTGCCCTGTCCCTGCAGCCTCCAGGGGCTGGGCCAGCCGCCATGCCCACCCTCTCCCGCCCTCCCACCTCTAGTCCTGCTCCCACCCACTCCCCACGACCTTGGGCCAAGCAAGGGCCACACACGGTGCCAGCCTGGAGGACATGGGTTCAGGGTTGAGGCAAGCCGGGGTGTGAGGCGGTGTGGGCTGCCAGCACCGCTCTTCTCCAGCCATCCTGCAGGTCCCCTGCGGCTCCTGGAACCTGCGAGTGCAGAGCTCACTTTGAGCCCGCGGTGGCTGCACAACCACCCTGCAGTGATGGAAAGACCGGCCGTGAACCCCCAACTCCCAGCCTAGCAAGGGTGGGGATCCAGCACAGTGGGGCCACACACTTCTCCTTGGTCACAGCTGGACATGCAGGGACGAAGCTCCTCTGTGGCTTCCTTGGTTGGGGTGAGCTAAAGGCCTCTCAGAGGACACTGAAAGCTGGGCTAATCAGCGCTCCTGCGCCATTCTGGGTCACCAGTGGGCAAATGACAGGCAAGGAGAGGCACAACCTGGACAGGTGGGAGGGCAGAGACCGCTGGGGCCACCCTGCCCTGCAGAGCACCCACTGCGGGGCCTCCAGCCCCCACCCTTCAGCAGCAGACACCTGGGCCCCCTCCTGGCCCCTGTGCTCTGGGCCTGGCTGCCCTGGCACTGCCAGCATCTGCAGGCTTCCTAGCCATCCTGCCCGAGGCTGCTCAGGCCTGGGGAGGCTCTGGCAAGACGAGGCTCTTGCTAGCTTCAGAGCTGAGGATGGTCACAGCGCATGTGTTGTGCTGACCGCTGAGCCCAGCCTACAGATGGTCTGGATTTGACCAAGTGTAACTGGAAGGTGCCTCAGTGGGGATGCTGCTGGTCTCACAGCTGAGGCCTGGGCCCCTAGCTGACTGGGGAGACCTAGCAGGCTCCAGGAAGTGCCAGAAGGCTCTTGGCCTCAAGTCATCAGCAGTACAGCAGGTATGGCACAGCCTCCACCCCTCTACACCTAGAGGAGGCCCAAGCCTCCACCTGGAAGGAGCCTGGGCTCCTTCCCTTTTTGCCTCCAGCCTCCCTATGCCAAGCTTGCTGAGCGCAGCTGGAACCTGCTGGAACACCCCAGGACCTAAAGCATGTGGAGGGAGGTGGGTAAAGGTGGGGCAGCCGGGGATGCACTGGATTGGGCCCCACTACCTGCTGTGTTCCAGCCCCCCCCCCGCCCCCGGCCCGGCCCGTGCTCCTGGCCCTTCCTGCCCTCCCTGCACCTGTGTCCAGGGACATCCTTGATGGTGGGGCAGCATCAGACCCAAGATGAGATGCAAGTGGAGGCCCTGGCCATGCCCTCCCTGGCCGCTTCCCTACTGTCCCCACTGGTCACGTATGGCCAGCAGCACATACAGCTAATCTTCCAAGGCTCAGCCCCAAGCATGGCGGCCACCTCTCTGGACCTTCCAGCAGCCCTAGGCTGGAAGAGGGTGGAGGGTGTTGGTTAGGAGCCCGGAGGCCAGGCAGCAGCGCCCCACGGTCCACCAGCACCTCCTGCCCCATCTCCAGCCCCTGGCAGCCTGAGCATCAGGCACAGTGGGCTACAGGAGGTGGGCTGCCTCCTGGCTCTCCCCTGGCCCCTCCAGGTCCCTGATGCACACCTCCTGTGCCTGAAACCCCGGCCCTGGCCAGACGTGTCTGCCCACCTGAGCCTCCCTGAAACCCTACAGTGACCATGCTGTGGCTACCTGCACGCACACCCGAAGGGGCTAAGGCCTAAGAGGTTAGGGGCTTGCTGGGTACCCTTGCTCCCTCCTGGAAGTGCCACTCCAGGCCCCCTCTAGCCTTAGCTTCTCAGCCTGTGCTGCCAGGTCCCCAGGTACCCTATGAATGTGGGGAGTTTGGGGGTGCAGGTTCCTCTGGCTACTTTCCTGGGAGCCCTTGGGTTGTCCCCACCACCTTGCTCTAGCCAGGTGTGGGGTCACCTCACCACCTGCCCAGCTGTCATTTGGGGCCTCTGATGCATGACTGGGTCTTAGCCCCAGGGCCTTGGAGGCAGAGGTGAGCTGTGGCCCTGCAGGCATGGGTGCTCCAAGGGGCACCTTCCTAGGGTTCAGGACCAGCCCTGCCCAGGGCAGCTGCGACACCACCCTAGGTCCATCTGGACAAGGCCTCCTGTCAGTGAGCAAGGCCCAGTCTCTGCAGGCAGGAGCCCAGATAAGCACAGGCTCGCCTGGGAGCAGGGGGAGAGGCCTCCACATGGCCCTGCCAGGGTCCACTAAGCCCAGACGTGAGGGAGCTCACGGGCCGCACCCTCCGCCTAGCCTACAGCCCTGCTCTGGGTCTGGCTGCATGTCAGGAAACACCCAGGCAGACTGCACCTCAGGGAATGCCGGCCTTGTGTGCGAAGGAACCAGCCAGGGCAGGCCCAGGTCCTGCGCGCCTGTGCGGTCACCAGAGACAGCCCCCCAGGGCCCCATGCGCCCACTGGCCTGGGTCCTCAGCCTCAGACCAACCCCAGGTGGCAGTGGGAGCCCCGCCACCAGCCCTCAGCCCAGCAACCAACACGAGGAGGATGCCCCTCCCTTCCAAGGCACTCTCCCAGAAGTCCACGCGTCACAGCTGCTTCCCCACCTCACTGGCCAGTGCCTCCTCATGGCCACCCTGGGTGAGGGACGCTGGCCTGGGGCCCAGTGAGGCAGGTGGGGTTCCTGGGGCCCACTCTGGCCCCAGTATAAAGCCTGCACCCCAAACCCACAGTCTGACCCCACAGGCCCACCAGCCTTCCCGCGGGGCCGCATCCTTGCCCCAGGCCTCCTTAAAAGCAGCCCTGGTCCCTTGGGCCAGCAGCCTCAGGGATGCAGCAGAGCCCAGCCCCTCCCACCCTATTTCCTCCCTCACCCTAGAAGCTTCCAGGACCTAGCCCACCCCAGCTGTCCCTGGCCCCAACTGCCTGTCCCCTGCCTGGGGACACCCCTGGCCACTTGGTGGCGCCCCCTCCATGTCTTCCTGGTGTCTGTGTGCCTCCTGGCCCCTGGCAGGTCTTGTCCAGCCAGCCAGGGGTGTGAGGGGAGGGCAGGGCTTGGCCCATGGAGGTCTGTTCTCAGGACCCCAGCACCCACGGGTGACGAGCCTGCCCCACCCCCCACCTCCTCCCAGACAGTCCTGCGTGGGAACCACCCTGACAGGCAGCCGAGCTGCGTGCCCACTTCTCTTCTTCCTGGCCAAGGGCCAGCCACAGTCAGTTAGCCATCTCCTGGGAAAAGGACTAACTCCCACTTCCTGGGCAGGCAGCAGCTGGACCCTGCATGTGAGTAGGTTCTGGCCAAGTTGACATGAGCAGAGTGTGTTGGGCAAGAGAAGTCCCAGAAAGCTAACTCATAGGAAATGTCCCAGCAGGCAGATGCACCCCCCTCATTCCTTCTGTAAATCCTGTGATAGCTGGAGCCCCAGCAGCTACCTTGAGATGTGAGGTAGCCTGGAAGATGGAGGCCTCATGCTTGAGTGCTGAGTCGGGAACAAGAATGAGACAAGTCCTGAGGGCACCCTGAGGCCTTCTACCCCTCAGCTTAGGGACCTTCCTCTGAACTCTTGATTGACAGAGACATCTAAACCTTTGGGTTTACAAGTTACTTAGTTTTCAGTACCATGCAGCTAGCCTGAATTCTAACACCTCATTTCCCTAACAGCCATCCCGCCTAGCACTGAGGCTGGATCCACACCCTGTCCTCCCTCCTGCCATCCCTCACACCCACCCGCTGCTGCCCCTTTGGCTCAGCCAGTCTGCCCTGGAGGTAGCACCCCAGTCCCGTGCTGCCCAGCAGCCCTGTGGCCTCCCCAGCACCGAGCCCCGTGACTGCCACGGCCCTGAGACGGCTCCGCCACCTCGGCCAGGATGCAGTCAAGCAAGCCTCCACTGGCTGCCTCTGTCCCCAAGAGCTCCATTCTGACCCAGCACTGCCCCTGCTGCCCCAGAAGCTCTTCAGGGACCCTCCCTTGCCCTGGCCACCCTCCTCCCCTTCCCTCATCACCCAAGAGTGGGCACATGCCAGCCAGGCACAGCAGTGCACACCTGCAATGCTGCTGGAGCAGGAGCATGGCAAGTTCAAGGCCACCCTCAGCAACTGAGCAAGACCCTGCCTCAAAATTTAAAAATTAAAAAAGGCCTGGAGATGGGGCTCAGTGGTAAAGCACCTCTGGTCAATCCCCAGAACGAGGAAAGAAGGTGGGCCTGTGTCCCCAGGGTCTGCACTGGCACTGCTCCAGGGGACCTGCCAATCTCCAGCAGGAGGAGGGAGACTCTGCCCGGCCTGGGCCCTGCTCTGGGGCCCAGGTGCAGACTGCCAGGAGCACCTGAGAACTGACAGGCTGCTGGACTGTTCTGGAGGGCGCTGCCCCGCACAGGGCTGGGCTCACAGGGGCGCTCTCCGGGCACAGCCGGCCCACCCATCCCACCCGGCTCCTGGCTCTGCCTGTCATACACAGCTGCTCTGCTGGAAAGGCCACACAGAAGGCCCAGGGGAAGGGTCACTTCTGAATGAAGTTTCCACAACCACACACCTCTGCCCTCGCGTTTCTTACTTTACCTCCAAACATAAATGCACCAGCGTCCACAACCAAACACGTGCCACACAGCTGCAGTGGTCACACTACCTGGTGTCACGCGGCCAGGCAGACAGATGCCCTGAGCGACACCTCAACCTGCAGGCAGTGCAAAGCCACTGGTCTACGGCGTTCGGGCAACTGGAAAACTGTCTGAAGTAAGTAAGTGGATTTCCTGGCTCACATTTTATAGATCAGCAATTTAAATGTGAGAAAAAAAAAACAAAAACCAAAAGCACTAGAAGAAAACGGGAAGAATCTTTCAGTGCACCTTAGGGTGGGGAAGGCACAGAACGCCAAAGCCACAGGGGCTGAGAGTCCCACACAAGGAGCAGCCTTCGCAGAGCCCAGGGAGCCAGCACCTGCCGAGTGGAGCCTCCCACCGCTGGGTGGCCCCGCGAGTCCAAGCAGCACCTGCAAGAGACCCGACACACACTCCCGACAAATTCTGGGACGTGTGCATAAGGCCCTGTGGCTCACTCCAAGGGAATGTCAGCTCACAAAGGCCAACACTGTGCGCACAGGCAGGTGGCGGCGCGGGGGAAAGCAGGCAGGCGCCAGGTCGGCCTCGGCCTCCGCGCACCCTGTCAAAATCAGTCTCACACCTCTCGACTCTGGAGGCCCACATTTGGGAGCCTACCCCACATGAATGCATGCCTGCACACCAGGACAACAGGACCTCTGCAGGACACAGGAAGGAAAGACCCAGGCGGACTACAGCAGGGCAGGGCACCCGCCGCACAACCGTGTCCACAGGGAAGCCCATCTGGGAAGCAGAGGGAAGCTGCTACAATCTGGAGCAGAGTGACCAACAAAACCAACTCTGGAAATTAAAAAAAAGCTTGTCATCATCCAAGGAGTGCTTGTTCAAGACAGACCGCTCAGCGTGAGGTCGCAGGACACCACACGCCTGCCACAAACGGGTCTTGCTGACAGCAAGAGGGAACGTGGGCACCTTGACCTGCATGGTCCCTCGACCGGCTTGCAGCAGGCCCAGCAGAGCAGATGTGCACGGCAGCAGCCGCCGGGAGGAGTCGGATCTGGGGCTCCCCAAAGCCCATCTGCAGAGGGTGAACCACTGGCCACCTGCTGCTCCAGGACAAGCCCACACGGGCTGCCTGACGGGCCGACCCCACCAGTCGGGACAGGGATATTGTAACAAGCAGCTGCGCGTCCAGACCTAAGGGGAGAGCCGAGGGGTGGGGTGTCCACGGTGCTGGACAAGCAGAGACGTGGGTGCCGCGTGTGCATGTGTGTGGCTGCACACACGTCCTGGCTGCGTCTGTGGCTCTGCGGCAGGAGGGGAAGGCCAAGACGGGGCAGGGGGACGCCCAGCACGCGCATCGGCAGGCATGCCAGCTCCTCCCGCCAAGGCCTCGGGCGGACTCAACAGCGTCCAGACTTTGCGGAACTAGTCCAGTGAAGACACTGAGAAGACAGAGACCGCAGCGAGACCTGGGAGGGGCCTCGTCCCCATTTACGCATCGTGGTATTTAAAAGGCACAGTTTCGACAACAGCGACACAAACAGGGCAAGAGTGGTCGCGAGGAAGAGTCCCTGAAGTCCTGGTGCCAGCTCTGCGAGCCAGCCACGCGAGCGTCCCAGGCGGGGCACCAGGCCAAGATAGCACAGAGCGGGCCGGGCGCCTCCAGGAGCGGAGTCTGTGGGGCCGAGCAGCAGCCCCACCGGGAGCCCGTGGGAGAGAGTGTGCCCTGGAGGGCGGTCATGGGCGGTGTGGAGGTGCACACCACACAGGGTGCAGGGCCAGGAGAGGGGGCAGGCACCAGAGGCCCACCTGCACAGCTGGTGGACAGAGTGTACATCCAGGAAGCACATGGACTCTGTGGGCCTGGGGCGGCACACAGGTCACTGTCGGGCCAGGAGCCAAGGGAGTCTCGGGTGCAAGAAAAGCAGCTGTGTGCCCAAGGGGCCAGCGCACCTCTCAAGGTGACCCCAGGGAGGAGTGCCCCTGGGCTGGGGAAATGACCGCCACTGGGGTCCAGGCGCCAACAGAATGCGTGCTCAGAAGTGAAGGGAGGGGCTGGGGCTGGGGCTCAGTGGCAGAGCGCTTGCCTGGCATGCGTGAGGCACTGGGTTCCATCCTCAGCACCACATAAAAAATAAATAAATAAAATAAAGGTATTGTGTCCATCTACAACTAAAAAATATTTAAAAAAAAAAAAAAAGAAGTGAAGGGAGACCGAGACGTGCCAGGCAAACAAGAGGGAGCGGCCGGCGGCCAGCAGACCAGCCCGCCAGGACACACCCAGGAGCCCTCAGCGGACCCAGCACGGGAGCCCTGCAAGGGCGTCTGCAGGGCTGCGCCAGGCCACACCAGAGACTTGTAGTTCGCAGGGATGTGCTGTGAGTGCCGGTGCCAGAGCACGGCTGGGTGGAGCCGTGCTGGAGCTCGAGGTGTGAGCTGCGGCACGCAGCAGCCACGGTGACTGTGAGGAAGAGCACAGGCAGCAGGAACAGAAGCGTCGCAGGGGCTGAGCACCTGTCAACGGCCCCCATGAGCACGGTGGAGGCAGAAGCCTGGCGCCCGGCGACCCTCTCAAGCAGCAGGACAAGAGGGCAGATTAGAAATGACCCAGGGTCCATTTTTATTTATTTTTCAGTACTAGGAAATGAATCCATGGGTGCTTTAAAAATCTTTAATCTTTTTAAAGTTAAATTTTAAAAAAGGGCTGGGGTATAGCACAGCAATAGAGCACCTGCCCAGCACGTGCAGGGCCCTGGGTTCAGAACACAGGAGTTCAGAACACAGCACACCAACGCAGAAGTGCTTGGGTGGACATTCAGTGTGAACACCTTTGTTAAAAATGAAGATCGCACATCAATAAGCTAAGCTCCTATCTTAAGAAACAAACAAAAATAGAGAAATAGATCCAAAGCAACCCAAAGAAAATAATACAGATCAAGACGGAAATCAATGAAATAAAGCATGGAAAAATAACAGAAAATCAACAAAACCAAAAGCCATTTCTTTGTACCAATAAAATTATAAACCTTCAGCCAGACTGACCAAGGGGAAAAGGGAGAGAGAGGAGGAGGGCAGGGCCGCGTGTGTGGATTCCAGCCACGCAGACCAGGTGACGCAGGGGCCCCTCCCGTCCAGTGCCCCCCCAGGTCGCAGGAGGCAACTGCAGAATCCGGACAGGGCAGCCGCTCTAGCCCAGGCTCAGTGAGGGTGCAGGGAGCCCGGGTCGCACAGGGAAGCCCAGGCTTTGCTGGGGAGCCCCACCACGGGATGAGGTGATCAATACACTCCCCGCCAACCTGCACCACACAGGAGAGGAGCACGGTCCAGTTCATCCTGTGAGGCCAGCAGGACCCTAATACCAAGACGTCACAAGGAAAATGACAAGCCAATGTCTCTTATGGATCCAGATGCACACCAGCAGCCAACAGATCCAGCAGCACAGGAAAAAGACCACCATACCTACTGAATACGTGGACTTCCCCTCAGGAATGCCAGGGTGCAGCATTTAGTGTAATAGGCTGATGGTTAGAATAAGGGGGAAAATCATTTGATCATCTCAATAGATAACGGAGAAAAAGCATCTGATAAAATATAGTCCTTGTGACAAACCACCAGGAGTGGAAGGGACTTTGCCCTGGAAAGGGAACACTACAACACACAGCAGGCGTCCCGCTCGTCAGTGACGGGCTGAGAGTCCCGACTGCTCTTGCAGGTCTGACCCACACTGCGCTGGAGGCACTAGCCAGAGCGGCCGGCAAGATAAGGAAACAGGAAGCATCCAGCCTGGAAAGGAGGAAAGAAAAATAATTCCTGTTTGCAGATGAAACAATTGTGCACAAAAAGGCGTTCAGAAAACCCCAAGGAAACACACACACACACAGACCCGCTCAGCAAGGTGGCAGGGCACAAATCAACATGCAGAGATCAGCTGTATTTTATACACCAGCTACTGAAAAAGGAAACTCAGAGAGCAAACACATTCATAATAGCATCAAAAAGAACACTTATGACACTTATGAATTTTGGGTGGGGGGCACTGGATTGAACCCAGGGTGCCTATTATCTGAGCTGCATCCCCAGCCCTTCTTCACTTTGAGACAGGGTCTCATTAAGTTGCTTGTGTCTTGCTTTACAGAGCTGGGGCCTTCTGAGAGCCCGAAGCAGTGATCAAGTCAGAAAAATTTCAGACACGTCACTCAGAGTAACAGGAACGAGTTTATTGAAGGGATAGGAAAAGGGAAAGGGGACACTCTCAAGGGAAACTGCAGGTCCTCTCAGAGAGGAGGGGACAATGTGCCTCTTCTGCAGTCCAGTTTTGTTTTGTTTTGTTTTGGTACCGGGGATTGAACTCGGGGGCACTCAACCACTGAGCCACACCCCCAGCCCTATTTTGTGTTTTATGTAGAGACAGGGTCTCACTGAGCTGCTTAGCACCTCGCTTTTTGCTGAGGCTGGCTTTGAACTCGCGATTCTCCTGGCTCCGAGGTAGAGCCTCTGGGATTACAGGCATGAGCCACCACACCCAGCTACACTCCGGTTTTATTGGGGGTCCCAGAGAAGTTTCCAGAGTCTTGCTCAGGTCCACCTTTTTACTCTTGACTGACAGATGACATCAGACTTTCAAGTCCCCTCTGTCATAACTCTAGGTCACCTTGGCCCATGCTCACTAATTCTAATTGAATTCTTAATCATAAATTCTTTCTTTTAACTTTTTTTTTTTGTACCAGGGATTGAATCCAGGGGCGCTTAACCCTTGAGCCACATCCCCAGTCCTTTTTTATGTTTTATTTAGAGTTAGGGTCTCGCTAAGTTGCTTAGGGCCCCACTAAGTCACTGAGGCTGGCTCTTAACTCATGATCCTCCTGCCTCAGCTTCCCAAATCGCTGGGATTACAGGCGTGCGCCACCGTGCCCAGCTAAATTCTTACATCTTAGGGTTAGGAAAATTGTCCTTATCTCCCGGAGTTTTGTCTGTGTAAGGGTCTGTGTATCTCGTCTGCGTAAGGGTCGCGGAAGTCCCCTCTTCAGGTAACTTGGGTTCCTCTTATCAACATTATTTTGGGCCTACATTTCTCCAGCAGGTAACAGGTAGTTTGCTGAGAAATATGATGTATCCTGTCCACTTAGGCCAAGCAGGGCTGCAGGTAAATTGCTTCTTAGAAAAGAAAGCATGTGGAGGTTGGCACAGTGAGCCTAGTTTATAGAATTATCCCCTTAACCTCCTGTTCCCACCACTCACACCTGTCTGTTCCCCCACATCACTAA
>PVHX01013876.1:27273-52838 GCA_004024805.1 Geosciurus inauris
GGTACCGGGGATTGAACTCAGGGGCACTCTACCACTGAGCCACATCCCCAGCCCTATTTTGTATTTTATGTAGAGACAGGGTCTCACTGAGTTGCTTAGCGCCTCGCCATTGCTGAGGCTGGCTTTGAACTCGCGATTCTCCTGTCTCAGCCTCCCTGAGTGCTGGGATTACAGGCTTGAGCCACCGCGCCCGGCTGCACATCACTAAATTTCTGAGGCTGGCCTTGAACTTGTGATCCTCCTGCCTCAGCCTCCCCAGTTACTGGGTTTACAGGCATGTGCCACTAGCTTAAATTTTGTGTGAACACTCATAAAAACTCATTAAAACTATGAAACACCATTAAAGACAATTAGATGGAATGGTATCAGAAGTTCATGAGTCAGAAGACAAGATGGGAATATTTCCCCAAATGATCTACAGATTGGAGCAATCCCTATCAAAATTGCAGCTTTTCTTTTCTTTTTTTTTCAAAAACTCACAAACTAATCCTAAAATTCATATTGGAATTGCAAAGGACTCAGAATAGCCACAAACATATGGAAACAGAACAAAGCTGAAGGACTCACATTCACCAAATACAAAATTCACCACAGCTGTAGCACTCCCGCATCAAAGTGCTGACACAGCTGAGGCCAGAGAGAACCGGAGTAGGGAAGACTGGCCGCAGTGACTGGCCACGGTGGGTGCCAGGGCAGCGCGAGGGGAGAGAACAGGCCTTTCAACAAATGGTGCTGGGGAGGTCTCCATGCAGAAGAATGAGGCTGGGCCTACCTCACACCACACACAAAGCTCAACTTAAAACGGATCAGACCTGACTGTAAGAATTAAAAATACAGGGGCTGGGCTGGGGCTCAGTGGTAGAGCGCTTGCCTCGCATACGTGAGGCACTGGGTTCGATCCTCAGCACCACATAAAATAAATAAAGATATTGTGTTCATCTACAAAAAAAAGAAAAAAAAAAAAAAAGAAAGAATTAAAAATATAAAAGTTTGAGAAAAAAAGGTAAGAGAGAATCTCTGTGACCTGAAGCTAGCAATGGAGAGATATGACACCAAAAGCACAAGCAACAAAAATAGAAACACACACAAGCTGGACTTGGACAAAACAACAACTCCTGTGCTTTAGAAGACACTATCAAGGTGATGGGCTGGGGCTGGGGCTCAGTGGCAGAGCGCTGCCCTCACACGTGGGAGGCCCTGGGTTCCATCCTCAGCACCACACAAATCAATGAATAAAATGAAGGTCCACTGACAAATAAAAAAATAGAGAAAATATCAGCAAATCATAAGGGTCTAGTATTCAGAGTGTCTAAAAAACTCTTATAAGATAAATAACCCCATTAAAAATGGGAAAGAGGGGCTGGGGTTATGGTGCAGTGGTAGCGTGCTCGCCTAGCACGCGTGAAGCACTGGGTTCGATCCTCAGCACCACATAAAAATAAAATAAAGATATTCTGTCACCTACAACTAAAAAATTAAATAAAATTAAAAAAAAAATTTAAAAAAAATGGGAAAGAGATCTCAATAGATATTTCTCCACAGAAGACATACAGATGGCCAATAAGCACACAAGAAAGATGCTCAACGTCGGTTATCAGACAAATGCCAATCAAGACCATGAGATCACACTCACATCCACGAAGACTGCCAAGAATCAGAAAGACAGATGATACTGAGTTCTGGTCGGAAAGCAAGAAAAGTGGAATGCTGGTGAACGGCTGGCGGGAATGCACGAGGGAGCAGCCACCTCGGAGGTCAGACGTGGGGTCACTATGCCAGCTGCAACTCCACCCCTGCACACGTACCCCCCGAAGGGAGAAACCTCTGTCCACACAGAAACCGGGACACCAACGTTCAGAGCAGCACTGCTCCTAACAGCCAAGATGTGGGAACACCCCAGAGGTGGAAAGTGGAACAAAATGGGGTGCCTCTGCCCCGGGAAGCCACCGGGCAACGAAGGAAGGACTGAGGCGTCACACCAGGAAGAGTTCTGACAACAGCCGCTACGGGGCGGGGCGGCCGTGAGACTGAGGCCACACCTGAAATGCCCAGGAAGGGCAAAGCCAGGGACCGGGGTGGGGGCAGGGGCTCCTTCACAGCCAGAGGCTCTGGGAGCGGCTGGGGGCACAGCGGCGAGCACACTGCCACTGCAGCCTCGCTGCGCAGAGCCAGCTGAGTGCAGGCCACCGCGGCAGGGTGGCAGGCTTTGCTCAGATGCAGCCTCCACTGAAGGAGCAGGTGAGCGAGGGAGTCTCCCAGAGGCAGCCTCGGGGGAGAGTGCAGCACGGGCGGAGGGCAGCTGCCGGCGTGGGCCGTCCAGCGGTTCTGACCGCACTGCCCAGTGCACAGGCTCCACAGGAACTCGCAAGGAGCCCCGCTGGGGACGTGCTGCCTTATTCACATCCCTGGGCCTCAAAGGCCTCCGCGACGAGGCAGACCAGCGACCAGGTGGTGGTAGCCCTCCAGGCAGGCAAAGGCCACCACTGCAGGGCATCTGGGCCCAGTACTTCCTCATGCTGCACACACACAGGACGGGCTCCTGCCTAGGCCTCTGCCCACGCCCCACGCCTGTGCACTGGCAGAGGGAGAGGGGCCGAGGAGGGCCTCAGCGCAGCCCTCTAACTCAGCGCGTAGTTAAACTGGTTTGCGAACTTCTCGTGTTTCTTCCGGTCCATCTGGTTCATGGCGGTGACCACTCTCTGCATAGCTGCCCTGTGGGGACAAGGCGACATGCGGTCAGGAGGCTGCAGCCAGGGCCCCGGGACCTGACTACAGCCTCTCAGGGACCGGGCACTGCTCCTGGATGGCTGTGCTGCTGGACCCCTGCCGACTTCCTGGGGGCACCAGACCTCTGGAAGCGAGGGCCAGGCTGAGACAGGGCGCTCCCTGGTCCAACTGCTGCAGTCCGAGCAGGGGCTCTGCCCTGGGGACAAGGGCCTCGCCTGGGTGACACGAAGGCAGTGCCAGGATCCCTGATCTTGCCAGTACCAGCCGCACCCCGGAGCCAGAGTACAGCCTGGCCCCTGTTCTCACAGAGAGTAGCCCTGTGGGCATGTGCAGCTGGGGCGGGGTCCAGACCCCCAGCTCGCTGCTGCACAGCCCTGCACTGGCCTGCACACCAGAGCCCTGGGGCTGCGTCATGGACACACAGAGGGAAGGTGAGAGGCCTGAGTGGCCACAGGCTCGCTGCCCCCACAGACCAGCCAGGGGCAGTGACGCCTGAGGACCCACACCCAGCAGGCCTGAGGCCATGAGGCAGTGACGCCTCTTGGCCCTGGAGCCCTGGACTCTGCCAGGCACTGCCCCCAGCTCTCCCTTCAAGGCAGGGCTTGTGGTGGTCACTCCAGGCTCTTTCTGTGGAGGGCTCGAGGCCATAGCTGCGCGAGGAGGGAGCCCTGAGGTCCTGCTCCTGCCACAGGTTTCACTGTCCCCAGGAGGAAGCAGGAAGGAGGCCAGAACAGATCCCTAGGCAGAAGCACCAGGAGCCCTTCACAGACTGACCCACTGAACACCAGCCTTGTACCCTGAGCGTACCAAAGTAGTCCCAAGGTGCCACAGGCAGCGCCCAGGCCCACACATCCCTCTGGTCCCCACTGCCAATGGAGCCCTGTTCCTGCCAACTCCACAGGCCTGGTGCTGGCAACACCAATGGCCTTCCCTGCCCAGTGAGCTGAGCACTTCAGATGCTGCCCAGCCGGACACTGGCCTCATAGGGAGGCAATGGCTTTGTGGGCTCTGTAACAGCACTCCAGGGTCCTCTTTCAGCAGAGCGGGCTGATGCAAAGAGGAAAAGCACCTTCAGAGTGGACCACCTCTGCTGAGAGGTGGGAAGGCCAGCACCCTGCCCAGATGGGCTTGGAATCAGGTGGCAGTGGCTGCCCTCCCTGAGGCCCTGCTGAGAGTACAGGCACTGATTGGGTCACAGCAAGGCCAGTGCCTGGCCCTCTAGGGTCAGCCAGGTAGGGCATGAAGGGTCCACTCTGAAGCAGCTGGCCACTGCCCACGGCCACTAGGAAGCACGGATGGCAGCCTCCCTGGGAGAATGCTCAGGGCGTCCAGCTGCAGCTTGGCCCCAAACAAGCCCCTGCAATGGCCCTGCCCCTGGCTGGAGCTGGAGGCCACCAGGGAGAAGGTGCAGGCACCCCCGGAGGCTATCCTCCAACACCCAGACTGAGGGTCCCGGGAGGGTGTGGCAGGCAGCTCTTACTTGGCGAAGACCTTCTTCCTGAGGCGGGCCCGGCTGGTGTCGGCTTGCTGTCGCAGGTCTGTGAGGCCGGGGTGCTGCTTCTTCTTCCCTTTGCCCTTCCTGCGGTACCTCGACGAGCCCAGGTCTGCTCCCGTGGCAGCCTCCACATCCCGCATGAACTCAGGGTCCTGCCAGTCTAAACAAAACCCTAGAGTTCAGAAGCCCTCGTGGGGTGGAGGGCTCAGCGAGAAGCCTCTGGCTGGTGCCAGGCAGCTCAAGGGCCTTGTCCTGTTGGGGTGGGGCCTGGCCAGGCTCAGGCTCCCCCACACAATGGAGGCGGGGGCACAGCAGCAACCTGGGGATGAGGACTGGGCAGAGCTTATGCCCACTGCATCCAGCACGGCCCCAGGGCCTGCACAGGGCCCCACACTCCTCATAGGTGCCCGAGCCCCCAAAGACCCTTATAGCCTGGACAGGCTGGGGAGGACCCAGGTCAGGCCCCAGAGGCCACTCGTGGTACACCCATGTGCTTCGAGGCAGGCTGTCCAACAAGGATAGAAGCCAGGGGTTCAGTGCCTCTGAAGGGTAATTTGTGGACTACAAACTAGACAGTGCCCACCAGCCACCGTGGTGCTGTTCACAGGCTGGCCAGGACCAAGGGTGAGGGAAGGCCTGGGTGACAGGCAGTCGAGAGCCTTGCTTCCCCTGGTCCAGAAAACTTGGCTGTGGGTCTCAGAAACGCAGGCAGGAATTCAGAACAAGGATGCCCTTCCTGAGAGGGCCGGGTACTGTGTGCCATGGCTGTGAGGGGAAACCAGGGTCACCAACACTGCCAGGCAGCCTCCCCAGTGCCAAGCCACACCGAGTGCATGCGCAGGGAGTTGCTGGAAGCGAACCGTGTTCACAGCCCCACTCTGCTCCAGGGGGCCAGAGCTGGGGTCCTGGGCCAGCCTGCTTGGGAAAGACCAGGGCTGCGACAGCAAAGCCACCTCAGCCTGCCCAGCCCCGGGTGGACCTGCCCGGCACCCACATGCCCACAGGGCCTAGTGCACCGGGGGAGATGGGCTGGGGAGCAGTGCCCAGCAGCAGGGTGCCAGCGAAGCCAGGCTGTGGTGGGCACAGCCACAGAGGGAGAAGCTGGTGCCCAGACAGACAGATGGTGTGGCCTCCCCAAGCGGATTTTTTTGAAGTGAAGGAACTCAGGGCTGCACAATTCAGATACAGGGACGATTAATCCAAGATTAAGGAAAACTGTCTAAACAGTTTATCTCCCAGTAATAAGAAGGCGTCACAGTTTAGGAACCCAGTGAATGGAGCAATTGTTTAAACACAACGAAGAAATGCCGGCATCCAGTGGAGACGGAATGAGCACCTCAGGAAAATGAAGGAGCAATTTAAAAGCCTTTGAAGAAAATCAATAGACGCCTCGGCCGCGAGGCCTTCCTGGGGCTGACGGGCCCTGCAGCGCCACGCGCATTGTCACTGAGGTTAGTGCCAGGGAAAAGAAAATTGCCCCGCGTGTGAGGGAGGCGGGATCGATACTGCAGTTAGTAAAGAGACGCTATTTCACATCTGACTGGCCAGCACCGGGGCAGCCGCGGCCTGATACCTGTTTGTTAACAAGCCACCGAGGGCTGGAAACCAGACTCTTCAGGGTTGACACAGAAATAGGCACTTAATTTGCTCCTCAGTGTGACCACCAGGGAAAGTCTTGCCCTGAAGATGAACAGGTCAGGGCCTCCCACCACCCAGGGCCCAGGCACCAATGGCACCAGGTAAACGCAGCGTTTGCGCCTTAGGACCTAAGTGCAAGAAGCCACGAGCGCCCCCAGACACAGGCCCTGCTCTGAGGGAGGCCGGGCTGCCGACCACGGTCACACCCAGCAGGCCTGAGCTGCTGGGGGCGGGTATACCCCAGCCTGGGGCAAGGCAGGTGGCCTGAGGGAAGAAGGCATCCCTGGATGGGACAAGGCCCTGAGCCCTCAGGAGGAGGGCGGAGAGCAACAGCAGGACAGACGAGCTGCCTCCTGCACACAGCTGGCTCCCTCTCCTGGCCTCCGCCCCTCCACTGAAGACGAAGAAGGCAGGACCGGACCCTGCAACTGTCAGCTGGGTCATTTCTGGAGCGGGGTGTGTCTATGTCCCTAAGGGGCCTTGCAGGCGCAGGCCTGTGCCTCCCTTCAGAGAAGCCCGCAACCTGCTTGTTACGACAAGGGAGTCTGGCTTGAGGACCATGGAAAGCCATTCAGGTTAACCCTAGGTACCCCCCAGGCTGTGCCCTGGCACCTGTCCCCACACCTACCTGGGCGTGCCTGTTTTTGTGGCGGCTGCCGCTGTTCCCGGGCCCTGGCCTCTGGGTCTAGGGGCCGTCCCTCATCATCTCTGGGGATAATCCTCCCGTGGAAAGGACACTGCACAGCAAGCACAGAATGGCTGATGGCCAGGAGGCAGGGCTGCAGCTCCCTGGGCACAGCGCCTCTCGGGGTGAGGGCCATGGGGAGGCACACACTGCCCTGCAGCCACGTGGCCTTCACATGAGTCCTGAGAGCTGCAGGGCAGGGCCCACTGATCCTCTGAGATCTGGGGCTGGGGGTGCAGGAGGCTGGGGCCTCCTTTGAGTTGCTAGGGGTGACCTGCTCTGCCCTGCTCCCTCCCTCCCAGGGTAGAGGCAGGGCTGTGGGCCAGGGTGTGCCTCTCCCTTCCCAGGGTTCTGGGCCCCACAGGCTGCCTGCTGCAGAAACCGAGGGTGCCTGAAGTTGGCTCTGGGGCCCAGGGCAGGAGACCTCACGAACAATTCTCGGCTGGTCGGTGGCTAAGCCATTTCTGCCAACCCAGGCAAGCCCCTGCCACAGGCCCTGTGCTCACAGACCATCCTGGCCCAGCCCTACACCACAGCCTCACCTTCAGCCGGTCCTGGCGCTCACAGAGCCGGCCGTCGGGTCTCGGGGCGCGGCACCGGTGCTGCACGGGCTCGAACTTCCCTGCAAAGGTGAAGCAGCGGCTCCGGAGCACAGCAGACGCGTCTGCGCTGTCCACTTCCTCCTCGACCTCGCGGGGCTTCCAGAAACGGTGCTGCGAGTCAGACCTGCAGTGCAGAGCCCTCTGACGCCCATCTGCAGGGGCCCTGGAGGACAGCCATGCCTGCCTGCCCTCCTGCTCCCGTGCCCTGCCCCAAGGTCCCCAGTGGAAAGGAGCCGGAAGTGCCCTGCCCTGCCCACCAGCCTGCAGGCAGCACAGGCATCGAGCAGGGGTCCCCACTGGGGAGACTGGTCCTTGAAGGCCTGCTCTGGTCAATGCCATCTGGGGTCCTGCAGCATGGTCCAGGGCAAGGGTCCCACTCTCAAGGACACAGAGGAGTGACATGCTGGCCTCCCCAGTGGGGTCTTGGGGCTGGCCAGGACCGGCTGGTCGTCACAACAAGCTGCTCAGGCCTGCCTGTCCTGGAGCCTACCCGCAAGGGGCCCTAGGGCAGAGCTGGGAGCCCTGGGGGCGCCGGGCCAGGCAGGAGGGAAGGCAGGGCCACCTCCAGGTGAGGGGTTTCTGGGGGAGAGCAGCAGTTGAGCCTCTCCATCCTTGCGGGGCCAGTGGCCACTGGCTAGGCGGAGGCTGAGCACTGTCCTTCGGCTACCTGGTGGCAACATGTGCAGGGACAGCTCCCAGAGTGTGTCCTACAGTCTTCTCGCCCTCCAGCCTGGCCCTGCCTGCCCACTCTGTGGAGGAGCAGGCAGAACAGAGGCAGCACCAGTGGCCCTGGACCCCAGGTCTGAGCCATGAGGGTCACGGGAACAGGCTGCGTGGTTGCAGAGACACCCTTGGATCACAGCGGGGTCACCAGCCCTCTGCCTCCCCAGTGCTGGCCTCTGTGGCCTTCACACTGTCCTACCCCTGCCCAGGTGGAGCCTTCCTCTGCCCTGTCAGGGCCCTGGCCATCCTGCCAGCCCAGGCCCCACTAGGGTAGCCACTGAGGCCCAGGGCAGGGCTGGGACCTGCTCAAGAGCACCCCATGAGGACAGGGCACTGCACCGGGTCAGGAGGCACTCTCCTGAGGGCCTGTACCCCACAGCCCTTCCATGTGCTCTCCAGGCTAGTCCCTCTCTGAACAAGGCCCAGCCTTCCCAGGCGGCTCCTGAAGGAGCAGTAGCCAGGCTCAGGGAGGACCAGCTGTCCTGCTGTGCCCTGCCCTGTGTTCCAGGAACCACAGGCACCTTGGACTCACTTGAGGATCTTCCCAGTCACTGGCTGCTCCTGGCCCCAGTGGCACAGGTCCACTCCAAAGGGCACAACAGGCGCCCGGGCCCGCTCTGCCGCCAGTTTCTGGGCTTCTTCTGGTCCCAGTGGCTCCCTGAGAGAAGAGCGAAATGTGTTGTCACTCCTGGAGAGGGCGCGGCCAAGTGCAGCCCAAACCGCAGGCGGAGCCCACGGAGGCAGGACTTGAGACGTGCTGGGCCTAGGGCAGCCTCATCCTGGTCAGCACCGGCTCTGGCTCTGGGCCTAGGGCAGCCTCATCCTGGTCAGCACCGGCTCTGGCTCTGGGCCTAGGGCAGCCTCATCCTGGTCAGCACCGGCTCTGGCTCCGGCCCCTCCTCTGGCTGGGGACACCTGGCATCTGCCCCTCAAGACCTGAGCAGCAGCCCAGCCTCGGGCCTCTCGGATGAGCCGTGTCTAGAAACACCTGCGGGTCCTGCCCCACTGGGCTCACTGACGGGCCGGCTCTCTGGGCAGCCCTGCCTCACAGCCCCTGCTCCCACAGAGGTCAGCTAGCGCCCGCTGCCCAGGCTATACAACCCGGGCTGCCCTCGAGGGAGCCAGAGGAGGCCTTGGCACCCCACTGGTGCTCTGGGCAGATGGGGGTAGCGCCAGGCAGTGTCCCAGCAAAGTGGGACATCTGGGGTCACCTGACAGAGGAGGGCAGGACAGGAGGCAGGCGGTCCTGGAGCTGCCACAGCTGGGCGGCAGCAGAGGTGGGATCCGACGCTTCCTCGTCCCTTCTAGTCCTCATCCGCGCCTGGGAGCTCTGTGCAGCTGCCTCTCTCTCCAGAGCCCGTGGAGGGGCCTTGGGCTCCAACCCTGAAACAGACACACGTCCACTGCTGGCTTGCACCCCACGACCTGGGCAGACTCCTGCAAGTATCTGCCCCCTCCGTGCCTGAGCAGCTGGGGTGCATCCTGCATGAGAGCCCATGATCCTCCAAGGCCCTGCGAGGTGGCTCCTGTCACCTCCCCTTCTTGGACAGGGCCTGGAGATACCCTCCTGTGGCTGCCAGGCAGACAGCAAGCTCCACATGAGCAAGGTGCCACCATGGAGCATAACCCCTGCCACCAACTTGGCAAGGCTGCAGCCACAGGGCACAGCGGGGCACTGACTTCTGCGGCCATGTCCATTCTGACATCCCTGGGGCAGAACAAGGACACATTCTCTATCACCACCAAACCCCGGCCATCCCTGCTTTCCCCAAGGTCCTGCCCACCCCACTTGCCTGTGCCCAGGCAAGGACTTCAGTCTGGCCCACCCTGACCTCTGCCAGCATCTCTCTCAGGTGGGGCACAGGGTAAGGTAGGGAGCAGAACTCCAGAGGCACAGCCTGCCTCTGCCATGGTCTGACTCAGCCACCCTGCCCAGTACACCCGCCGGCTGTGGTGCTCACAAGTGTGCAAGGGTAGGGAGCCCTGGCTTCTGAGTGCAGCCACCATGAAGGCAGAAGGAAGCAGCGTGTCCTGGGTGGGGCAGAACCCAAAGGCGGCCGGAACAGCAGCAGCAGAAACAGCGGGGCAGGGGAGGGGAAGCCAGGCACGAATGACCACGGACTGCAGGGCAGAAGGGCAGGCGCCCCCGTGCGTGGCAGCAGGGCATCTCGGCACCCAGGGGAAGCGGGCTCCTGCAGGTGAGAGCCAAGAGTACCACCAAGTACCAACACCCTGTTTCTAGAATCTGGAGGAAAGAGAAAGCAACTGCACTGTGGGGAAGAGTTGGAAAAATGATGAGCCTCGCTTCCCTGGAGTCAGAGGGCTGCGGGTGCCAGAGGAGACGGAGGGAAACCATGGCTGGAAATGCTACAGGGAGCTGAGAACATGAGAGGAAAAGCTGGCACATCAGAAGGACGAGCCCTACTGCAGCTGCATGCAACAGCGACGGTGCGCACGGCCCGGGAACTGCTCCAACAGGGCCGAAGGGCCTCCAGCCATGACTCTGAACCCAGAGGAGCTGTGGCCTGAACCTGCAGGAGAAGGGTGACGGCCTCCTAGACAGAAGCCTCAGAGGCCACCGTGGGAAGACCTGGGAACACCCTAGGGCCAGAGATGAGGGAAGCGTCCCAGGGAACGGCTTCGGGGTCTTCTACCCCTCTGTCCACGCCTACCACAGCTGGGCAGGCCGGGGCGAGAGGGTGCTCAGCTACTAGTCCTGTGCAAGGGAGCAGAACAGAAATTAAGAAGCTATAAAAACAAATGGCAGGCGAGGGGGCGGGGCCCAGCTCAGTGCCAGCGTGAGCTGAGCACGTGCACGTCCCCAGTTCCATCCTCAGCACTGCAAGAAGCACTCACGCAGGGGACGAGATGTACTTTTTAAAAATTAGGCACAACCATCAGAAAAATAGATAATAAACGGGTTTAAAAACAGCAGAAGAGGGCTGGGGCTGTGGCTCAGTGGTAGAGCGCTTGCCTCGCATGTGTGAGTCACCAGGTTCAATCCTCGCACCACATAAAAAATAAATAAATAAAATAAAGATATTGCGTCCATCTACAACTAAAAAAATAAAAAAAAAATTTGTGGCCATAATTTAAAAAAAAACAGCAGAAGAAAATATCTTAACAATGGTGGGAAAAGAAATAAACCGAGAGCAGCAGCAGCAGCAGCAGCGACTCTCAGGGAGGGAGAGCCGCCCTGGGAGGGCGCGGCCAGGAGCTGCAGCAGCCTCTGCACAGAGCTGTGGCACACCCGGCCGAGCCCCCCTGGACCTACAGCGGAGCCGTGCAGGGAGCACCGGAAGAGTCTCTGCGTGGGAGGAGCAATGGACGGCGGGGTGATGGCTCCACACCAGAAGGCCGATTTCAAGCTAAAAAGAAGCATGGAAGAAGGGACGTGTGTGCACAAGCAGGGGACGCCCGTGCTCCAGGCGGCAGCCAGCTCAGCTACCCGAGGCCTGCGGTCGGCGGGCTCTCTGAGCAGAGGGCAGCCCAACAGGACACAAACGCGGCCAGCTGCTCTTCAGGACATCACAACGGTGAGCAGACCAATGTCCACAACCACCTGCAACCTGCTTCTGTGAATAAAGTCATATCGGCACACAGCTCGCCCTCCTGCTCTGTGCTGTCTGGTGCTCTCAGAGCGGAGCAGCTGGGACAGACCTCAGGTGGTCGCAGAGCTGAGACACTCGCTCTCTGGCCCCTCGGGAAACACATGCCAGCCCTGCTGTGAACCCCTGCACGCTCCCACCTCCTGGGTTCCCAGGGGCTGGGTGCAGAGAACATGGAGGGGCTGCTCAGGGTCCCTAGGGCTGCTGGTCACCTGAGGCCACCATAAGATCTCATCCTGAAGGCTCCAGTGCCATCACAATGCCCAGGTTCAACTCCCAGACCTCCCAAAGCCCCGAGACCTGCAGCATGGCCTTGTTAGGGACCACGCTGCCCGGCTGGCCACCGCTGCAGGCTGGCGAGGCAGCCGGGCTCATCAGCGAACAACGTGACACTCAGACAGATACAATCGCAGCCCAGAGATCAATAGGAGAATTCCTAAGAGTTACAAGAATGAAATATATTTTTCATTGATTTGTTGTTTTAAACCATTAAGAAGATGGGTAAGCGTGTTAGAGCAGGGTAAACACTCGGGGCTCTGAACACCCCGTGCTCACACTGTCCTGGAAAATCAATCTTGCTCACATACTTCCAGAGCCGACCCAAAAAGCAGAGAGGGCTCCTCGGGCCCCAGAGCATGTGCTCACAGGAGACGAGGACGGGGAACTCGGCCGGCCCGCCTCACTGCTGCCAGCTGCGCTCGGCTGACTCGGTACAGTGTCTGGGCTCAAATTTACTCCCACAGTTGCTTTTAAAAGAATCATAAAAATGTCCAAATCCCCGTTTTTGTTTAAATTGGCCAAGTGGCACCTATTTGCCTGAAGCACTGAAGCAGACAGTGCGGAGGGATCAATCGGCACCAGGGAATGGAGAGGCTGGGCGCCCACAAAGTTGGCTGCCGAGCGCTGACATTATTGATTCCACCTAGCTCCGCTGGCCTTGTAATTAAAATGTAAATTCGAGAAAGAGATTATGTCCTGACAGAAATGGTAGGATTAAGGGAAAGATAAAAACCCCTCAGTGAAAATTCAGAGAAAGAAACGAGAAAGAAAAAGAGCCCCAGCCTCCTCAGCTGTGTGGGTTTAGACTAAATCTGACCACTTCAGAGTCACCCACGTTTAATTGAAAAAACTGCAACAGAATATAAACCAGAGTTATGAACTGGGCTCGCCCCAGGCACACCTTCTGCCCGCCCCGTGTCTCCAGCGCTCCTGGGGCTGCTTGCCACTCTCACCACAGGAGGCAGGGGGGTCCCCACCCCCCTGCACTGGCTCCAGGCCGAGTTGGCAACCTGGCCAGGCCTGAAGCTGAGCCCCAGGCTTGAAGGGGCCCCACTGGCCTCTCCTGATTCCACACCCTCAGCCCAGGGCTGGGCAGACAGCAAGCGCCTGTACCAGAGCGTCAGAGTATCCCGGCCCACCCTCCAGCCCAGCGTGCCTCCCCGCCTGCCGGCCTTCCTCCTGATGCTTCTGGGGACAGCAGGAGGAACAGCACCTGCCCTAGACCCGGGGCCACTATCCGTCAAGGCCAAAGACATGTGCTGTAAGCCTTCCCCAGGCAGGGTGACCCTGCACCAGGGAGATGCCAGGGTCTCTACTGAGCCCCTCCCCATAGGCCAGGCCTATCCACAGCCTGGGCACAGGGCAGTCACAAAGCAGGATGGCAAGGACAAAAGCCAGGAGCCCGGGCACAGGCGATGGGTCACCATGGCTGTGTGACAAGCTCCCCACATTCAGGAGCCAAGGTCCTGCCGTGGCTGTGTCCTCTTCTGGACCAGTAACCCCATCAGGGGAGCATGCCCCTGCCCCTCTACTCCGGAGGACAGGCGGGCATGGTGGGCACGACAGCCCTGAGCCCAAAATGCCTCCATGCAGCCTGGGCCTCCTCACAGGGGCACTGAGCAGGTATACCAGGGAGCCTGGCAGGGGCCGCTGGCCGTTCACAGCTCAACCCCTTTGCTGGACTCCACCAGCCGGCAGACAAGCGGCACAGGCACCTCCACACGGGAGGCCAAGAGTTTGCCACTGCCCCACCTTTTCACTGTGGTCAGCAAGGGTTCTGCCACCCGTGCACCCACTTCCTGGAGGGACAGTCGAAGGGATGTTGAGGGAGCACTCTGTGGTAGGCTGCCTTCATGGTCACTGCCACAGCTACTGGCCACTCACCAGCCACAGACCAGAGGGAACCTTGTCACTCCAGGGGAAGAAACGGCTATAGGCTGGAGACGAGCACCTGCTGGCGCCCCACTCCAGCCCTGCCGTGAGCCGCAGCCAGGACAGAGGCCTGCGTGGGGAGCCATGCCCGCCATTTCAAGCCTGCGAACTGGAGCTCCTGAAGGACCTGGTGCATCAGAACCAGGACACACAGAGGCACAACTACAAGCTAAGGGTCACTGCCAGCCCCCAGCCTCCCTGAAGACCCTGGGGAAGCCCAGGGCTAGGGAGGAGGACAAGGCCACCTAGCAGGGCAGGAGGGTATCTGGGCAGCAAGAGCCCAGGAAAGGTACACAGGCAGGTGCTGTGGCTGCTTGGGGACCTTGGGGTCCTCAGCCCCAGGATCTCAGGAGAAGGAAGGAGCCAGCAGGCCATCCCTGCCTCACCTGTCCCTGTGGCCCTCCGTCCCAGACCCAGTAGCCTCAGAGGCAGCCACACTTGAACCAGTGCCTCCCTGCCATCCAGGGCCTGGTCCAGCAAAAGGCCAGGCAGGGTAGAATGGGAGGGTGGCCACAGTACCCAGCACCCAGCCACAGGCACTTCCCGGTGCCCACATCAGTGTGGGGCTTGGCTGTGGTGCCTGGGAGGCTCTGGCCATGGGGGCTCTCATGTCAGGAGGAAAGATAGTAACCAGGAGATGGCCAAAGCTACTTCAGGTGGACACCGGTATTCGAAAAGAATGGCAGGTGCAGGGCAGAGACTAGGTGGGGTCGGGAGGTCAGAGGGGGCTGATGGCTGAGCTCTGGTGAGGCACACCTGGGGGGCCAGGCCTTGGGAGGCTCTAGTTCATGGAAGAGGGTGGGGCTAGTGCGCAGGGCAGGCCAGGTGCCCAGTGAGGACACGGTGGGAGCTTCGCCACCACACTCACACAACTGACGCCCAGGTTCCCAGCCTGCCGGGTCCTGCCCAGCCCAGAAGCGACGTGTGGGCACGCGGCTGTGGGAGTGGAGGGCACTAGCATCTGGCTGTGCTGACCTGGCACAACACCCTAATGGGTCGTGTCCTCAGACACGAGCTACCTGATCATCTAGACTGTTCCTCTCACAGACACCAGTCAACCACCTGTCAATCCCACGACAGCCGGGCTCTCACTTTCCCTTGTCTCCTCAGGACATGAACAAACGCCACCTGTGTGCCCTGAGGCCTGAGCCCCAGCCCTGGAGGGCTGGAGCCTGGGCAGCAGGGCGTGGCTTTCAGGGGCTTCTAGGTGGAAAGGACCACTGGAGCTGTGCCCGCTCTCCTCGGCAGGGGCATGGCCTCGCTGTGCGCATCACGTCCTGGCCCAGACACCTGTGTGCCTTCAGTGGCCAAGGGAGATGAGGGTTACTGTGATGCCCCCAGGAATCGTCCCCGGTGGGATGAGGGCCAGACCATGTGGGGTGGCTGCCCCCCACCCTGAGAGGCCCTCCTGACCCCCTGTCACCACTGGACATGGCTCCTGAGTTGCTGGAACCAGTCCCCCAACACCTTGGGTCCAGGGAGCCTGCACAAGAGAATGTCCATCTGCTCAGGGTGGTTCCCACCTGGCTCTTGGTGCACTCCTGAGGCTGCTGCTAAACCAGGAGCACCCAGAAGCTGCAGGGCGGGGCCAGGACACCCACCCTACAAATGAAGCAGCTGATGCGCTCAGGGCTCCACAGCCCTGCTCCTGTGTGGTCACTGGGCAGCAGCTTCTGGAGCAGGGGCTCCTCCTCAGGCACTCCCCACTGCCCCCTACCTTGGCACCCGGCCCCCAGCCCTGCAGCTCACCATACTCAGCCCGCAAGTGGTCAGGGATGTGGGGCTCGTACCCCTCCTTCTCCGGGACCTCCACAAAGTCCTCGTCGTCGTCCTCATCCTCCCCGTCCCCCGGGGCTTCTGTCTGTGGAAACACCACCCACAAGAAGTAAGGACACCCCAGACCCTGTGTTTGGAAAAGACTCCCAACAGCACAGCATGGGGAATTACATTTCCCGCTGCCTGCAGAGCCTCTTCCAGAAAACAGGCAGGATGTCAGCGTCAATGGGGCAGTGGGTAGTGGGGATTGAACTCAGGGGCTCTCCACCATTGAGCCACATCCCCAGCCCCATTTTGTATTTTATTTAGAGACAGGGTCTCACTGAGTTGCTTAGTGCCTTGCTTTTGCTGAGGCTGGCTTTGAGCTTGCAATCCTCCTGCCTCAGCCTCCTGAGCCACTGGAATTACAGGCGTGCACCATTGCACCCAGCTCAGGTTATTCTTGTCCCTAAAATCTCAGCACCTCTGCACCGCTGCCTCAGGCCCTTTATGCTGCACACTAGGACCACCCTCAGTTCCCTTTGGCACGTGCTGTCCCCATCCTTGCACAGAGTAATCATATGCAGGTGGACAGCAAGTATCTCTCCCTGCAGTTCAGGCAGCAGCCGCTCACCTGCTGGGCAGTCGTCTGGGCCAACACACCATGCAGGCCTCTCCCAGGCACAGACCATGAACAGGGATAGGTGCTTCTGGAGTATTCTGTCCTGAAGGACGGGTTAAAAGCTACCCAGGAGCTTCCCCCTGACAAGGCCACCTCCCCTGCCAGATGTGGCGGCTGACCTGAGTCCCAGGAATGCAGTGCTGCCACCCACAACCTGGCGGGTGGCACAAAAGGCCTGCTTTCCCAGAGGAAGGCGGCACCAGAGACTCAGAGCCCTCGACTGCCCTGGAGGGTCCTGGCCTGTCCCAGGGCTGCTGCGAGGCTCAGCTGACAGCAGTGCTTGGCGTCTGTCAGCTCCCAGAGCCAGACAGTGAGGGCACACAGCCACCCGCGAGCACCTGCAGCAGAAAGCCCCAGGCCACTGCCTCAGCCCCAGGAGCCCCACACCCAGCACCGGACAGCACACCAGCAACCGCAGGGACCTGCCCTCCTGGGAGATCCCCACACACCAGAGAGCCAGGCTGGCCTCCCTGGGCAGCTGAGGGCTATGCCACCAGGGTGGTGACAGCACACTGTGACACGGGCACAGGGCTGAGGGACGCATCCAGAGGGTAGCCCCTGCTGCCAGTGCCAGCAGGCGTCCTCAGGGCCACGGGCTGGAGGCCACAGCAGCCACACCCCTCCTGACAGGCACTTGCCACCCTGGCTTGTGGCCCGCGGGAGGAGGCCAGAGAGGAGCAGCTGTGGACCCCAGGGCCAGAGCCCACAGCTCCCTGGAAGCCAAGCCTCAGCAAGTTACAGCCACCGTGGGGACGCGGGGACGCAAGACAGGCCACTCACCAGCAGCCCTCACAGGGGACCCCAGAGCACAGGGGACCCCAGAGCTCACACACAGCCCCCCAAATCATGTGGCCCCCAGAGCTCACCCACAGCCCCCCAAAACCACGTGGCCCCAGCCTCACACACAGTCCCCAGGACACACGTGGCCCCGGGTCCCACACACAGCCTCCAGGACACACGTGGCCCCGGGTCCCACACACAGCCCACAGGACACACATGACCCCGGGGCCCACACACAGCCCACAGGACACACGTGGCCCCGGGGCCCACATACAGCCCACAGGACACACATGACCCCGGGGCCCACACACAGCCCATAGGACACACGTGGCCCCAGGGCCCACACACAGCCCATAGGACACACGTGGCCCCAGGGACAGCTGCTAGCACTACAACACACAGGACTATTCGGGCTGGACCCAACAACCCTGCGAGGAGACCTGCCAGGAGAGGTATAATCAGATGCAAATGCTCTGTGTTTAGGCACAGCCACGGCTGTGCATCTGGGAAAGCACAGGAGACATTAATCATTGGAAACTGTAATTTTTGTTATCAGTCTAACACTGATCAAAAGGGAAGCCTGTCTCCACCGCTGACCTGTGAAACGTCCCAATTATGCTCTTTGGAAATGACAGGGGCACTTAACTCCCGAGCTGAGCAAATGACGACGATCAATCACGTTTGAATAACAATGAGCCACGGACCTGAAAATTATTTTTGTATAGAATCTACCCAGGAATTTATGAAAGGTGGAGAGCAGCCCAAGGTTTTAGGGCATTACGGTTCCCGGCTAGTGCAGTGCGTATCAAACACTAAACAGAATTTATGTGTTTTAATTTTCTAAAAGGTAGATGTGGACGGGGTGCTACAATGCAGAACACGGTGCCAGGGTTTAAATATGGGGGCCATTTTCATAAAATATTATGCTTACTGCTCACACCCTTGAATTTCACTGAGGACTTTTATCAAATTTTCATTTCCTAAAAAATATTCAACCGCTCAGCTAACTATTAGGAATTATATCTTCTTTCTCCCCAACTAAAATCGTTTATTTCTGTGATTAAGTTTGAAGTCCTAAGTTCCTCTGTGTTCTCAAACGGTCAGTATCAGGCGCCAGGCTGTCTGCTCTCCCTCTGCAGCTGCTGGCCATCCCCGGGGGTCTCTGCCTCTGGAGAGGCCTGGGCTCCCTCTTGGGCCAGAGCAACTGCCATCCAGGCCTGCACTCCAGTTCTCAGCTACACAGAGGCGGTGACGCGCAGTACTGCACCCAGACGTGAGAGCTTCGCTGCTGATGCGAGTCGGCACAAGCCCCGTCTCCAGGTTTCCCCTCACACCTGCAGAACTGAGGTGCGCTGGGCCATGTGCCCTGTGGCCCCAGCACCAGGTGGGCTGCATGTCAGGGACAAGCAGCAACATTCCTGATGTCCAGAGAGGCAGAGACAGCCTCAAGCCACCAGCTGCCAGGGCATTCGAGTGACCTGCTCAGAGGTCTCACCTGCTCAGAGACCAGAACACTATGGTGACGAGGGACAGCCCCCTGAGACCTCAGAAAGTGGTATGGCCCAGGAGAATCTAAGGCCTGTGTGGAGACTCCCTTTGAGCACTTGGATTCTAAGAGACCAAATAATCAAGTGACCTCAGCCATAGCAGTGGTGACCTGCCTTCAAGGTCACAAATTAGGTCAGATAGGAACAAGCTCAAGGGGGGCCTGCAGCACCACAGCACCCCACTGAAGGGCCTGTACAGGGGTGTCTGGACATCTGAGGTCCAGGGAAGGCACTCACACCCACCCAGAGCCTGCAGGCTGAGGTCAGACCTGTGACCTGCTCATCCGGGGCAGCTTGCTTTCACCACCTGGCAGCTGAGATTCTCCAACTCCCAGGAAACAGTGTGCAGGGCACCCAGGGTAGGAGGAGCCACCACTGGACCCCAGGTGGGCAGGCTCGCCTTCCCTGACAGGTGAAGCCCTCCTGCCTGGAAGGGACCAGACAGGCAGTCGGAGCCCTGCAGCCAATTGGAAGCCTTATCCCAAGCCAGCCGGTCAGGAATCGAGACTCCCGGGCCAACCCCATCCACCACACGACAGAAGCTTCTACCCAAGGCTGTAGCCATGGCGAGGCCACAGAAAGGGGGGCACTGCTGGTTTTACACAAATTGATTCTCACCCACAGTTAAAAGGATTTAGAAAAATGAGTCTCCACCATCATAATTAAACAAGCAATAAAACGACTAAAATATACAGCGCAATCAGTTTACAGAAGTCGGGGCAGCGAGGTTGCTGATTATTTGCGAAGGAATGGGAAGAACAGCTTGGTGCCCAGGAAGTGGGTCGCCCACCAAGCCCCGCGGCCTGGAGATACAGCTGGGACCATTAAATAAATTTTGTACCATCTAATTAACTTGGTGCGCAATCTCAATTACTTTTCACCCAAGAAATCACTTTTGTTCAGTTTTATGTGTGTCTATTTCCCTTTTAAAAAAAAATGATGTAAGGCCTCGTCAGACAAGTGAGTTCCAAACTGCATTTGTCTCTCAGCGGCTTGATGGCTATGCATTTAAAAACCCATTCTATCTTATAAACTAAAAATTAAACGTGCTCAGCTGTGATGGTCGTCATTGCATCTGCTATTTATATGCTAATGCCCTCCCTGGAAGGCCGTGCAAATTGCCCAGCCAGGCCAATATCTCATGTGCATCTCCGGCTGCCAGGGACGCTCTGTCAGAGGACAGAGGGCGGTCGCGCCACTGACCACACGGGCACCCCAGGAGCAGGCACCTGGTGGGCAATGGCACCAGGGCCACGTCAACCTGCCTGGGCGTGGGCAGAGGACCAGGTGCATGCTCTCCTGAGCCAACCACCACCTTCTGGCACAACCACCTCTGAGGCTGGCGCTGTCAAGGACCTCGCACCGACGGCACAGCAGAGTGGCAGGCACGTCCCTTCCTCTGACCCAAGTCAGGGGTCAACCTGCCCTGGAGGCTGCCAGTGTGCACAACAAGCACCCAGCCCAGGAAACCAAGAGCCGCGTCCAGCTGCTGGCAGGTGTGAGGCGAGAGCCCCTGGATCCTGCGAGCATGGAGTCGGTTTCTAGAGTAAGGGCGGGGCCTAAATCTCCACTGGGTAGAGGCCATATAGAAGGGGACACACCTCTGCAGGCAAATGAGGGCTGGGTCCACAAGCACTCCACCGCTCTGGTGGTATGACTTGGGCGAGCACAGCCTATCTCCGGGGAGTCTGACAAGAGGTGTTCTGCAAGGGCGGGATGAGTGGCACAGGAGCAGGTGGAGTCATCGCGGGTCATCTGAACATTATGGAAACTCACATCAGACCCAGGGGAGCGCAATCGCCTCACGGAGCAACCGGCATCTCCAAATCTAGCAGCTCTGACCCTACAAGCTCTGCAGAGAAAGCTGACTTTGGTAGAAGGCAAGGAAGGGCCATCCTTACCCACTTTGGGGCCCGTGACTCACACACAGTCCCACACAGGCATGGGAAAGGCCACCTGCTGCAGCCCAACCTCCCTAGGCAGAGGTGTGACCAACAGGCAGACCTGAGAACAAGAGTGCTCAGAGGCACAGACACGGGCAGGGAGGTGTCAGGCAGCCTGGCCAGGCCCACACTGGTTCCCCATCTATGAAATGGGGGTAACAGAGCAATCCACCCTAGGAAGTTTCTTCTGGAGCCAAAGGGATAACACGTGGGCAGGCTGAAAGAGAGCTGGGCTGGCTGGGGAAGGGTGCCTGAGCAAGGCTGGGCCTGGCATGGGGCCAGGAGGGGGGCTCCATGCTGTAGGCCCAGCCTGTCCTTTCAAAGCCTGTGGGCTGACCTCCAAAGAAAGCACCAGTGCACTCGCCCTCCCCTGGCGTCCTGGGAGGCAGCGTGGCCTTCAGCGTGATGGAGGGAGCCACGTCACCTGGGAAGGCTGCACACCAGCCGCCGCAGTGCAAGCCTTCCTGGAGGCACAGCTGATTTACCTTTCCTGCGTGTCCCCTGTGTCTGATGGGCCCACATTTCATTCCCTGGGCGTTCTGCCTCCGTCCTCCTCACCAGGGGAGCCAGATGCTCCTGGGGCTTCGGCAGCAGCATAGGAAGCTCCTGACCCCGCAGCAGGCAGGGCGAGGCGGGCGGCCCCACGCCAGGAGTCAGCCAGGGCTGACCAGGGAGCACAGGGGAGCCCTGGGGGCGGGGTGGCCATGTGCACAGTAGCCTGCACCCGGGAAGAGAGCAAGCCACTGCCCCCGGGCAGGCAGGCAGGGGCTCGGAAGCACTGTCTCTGACTCATTTGTTGGTGGGAAATTAGTATTTTGTTAATTACACAATAAGAAATAACCGTTGACCCAAGCTGCATAATTAAAAGCAGGCAATTTAAAAGTTTTCAAAGGATTTTTATCAGTTTAACGAACGAGGCAGCAGGATTATTACAGCTCGCCTGTAACAGAGCAAGGTGGAAACTAAATCTACCCAATGACCCTCCACATTGATCCAGTTAAGATTTATCCCCAGTCTGCCTCCGAACGGAGCTGACACGGAGACTCCAGAAACAAACACTGACACATACGTAAACTGGCCTAAGTATCTGTCTCAGGACAGAGCATCCACGTCGAAAGGAAAACCGAATTATGTAGAAACCAGAGACAACAGACAGAAACAGGACCTGTGAGAGATGGACCTCAGTGGGTTACAGGCAGGCTGCCCCCAAGGAAGGGAGCCACCTCCACAGCGCCCGCCACACACGCACGCCCCTTCTTCCTGGGTGCCTGGAGCTGTCCAGGGCCTGGCTGTGGCCACTTGATTTTAAGTGGTAGCATCGTGTCCATTTCAGTCTCTCACACATTTGTCAGAAGTTCTAAAATGTTTAAATCATGCATTATTGAATTAGTGCTCCCCACTCAGCCTGTTCTACACGCGGAGTTAACGATGCCAATCCCGTGCTAAATGGGGAAATGCCAAGGGAAACAATTTAAACCCTTCGTAAATTTTATTTGAAAATTAGTGAGGAACACCTCATTCACAATTTCTAATTAAAATAGCTCTAATTAACACTGGTGTTCATTAGCTGCCCCACCCTTGCATAGGCCACTGCGGGTGCCGCAGCCCTGCAGGGAGCTGCCGCAGCAGCAGGAGGGGAGATGGGCAGATACGCCTGGCGCTGCCACAGCCGCATCTATTCTGGGAAGCGGCTCACCTGAGCCTGGGCAGCGCAGCCGCAGCCGGGAGCCCTCCAATCACTCCATCTGCAGGTGGCTCCTCAGCCCGGCTGAGCGAGAAACCTCCAAGGGTTTCAGAGTGCCTTTGTTAAGATCAGCGTGAGAGGGTCTAGAAAGTGTCCATTCAGCTGACAGTGAGCAGAGCCGTGTCTGCCTTCCCACTAAAGCTGTGAAACCATTGCCCGGCTGGCCTGCACACTCACAGGAGCCCCATTCCCTGAAGAGCAGCCTGGGCAGGCGTCTGGCCAGACCACGTGGCCAGAGGGCACCAGCAGCTCCGCACTGCCCATGCACAACACCCTGTGTGCCCCTGCCCTCCAGCAGCAGGTCCCACAGGCCCTAGGCAGAAGTGGAGTCAGGTCATCTATTCTGACTGTGTCAAAGGACACACTGAACGGAGTCAAAACAGGGCCGACACCCACAGTGCACAGTGAAGGGCACTGGGCTGTGCGCACAGAGGGCCAGGTGGACGGCTCCAGCAGGGCTGGATTTGGGACTCCTGTGTCCACAGCCCACAAGAGTCTGGGGATGGCCAACAGCACTGGTGGACCCTGTGAGCCACAGCCAGAACACTGGAACACCTATGCCAGTGGACCCAGTCCCCACTGACCCACCCTGGGTCACAGAAGCCCTGAGCACCAGCAGCCAAAAGCCAGTGCTACAGCTGGGACAGGGCAGCCAGCGGGAGTCAAGGGCGAGCAGGGTCAAGGGAACCAGACCTCCTGAGCCTGAAGAGGGAGGGACATGGCCAAGCATGGCTAGGACTCAAGCTTTCTCAAGCACATGGTAGTGCCAGCAGGTTTGGTGGGGCCAGGGCACAGGCTACCAACCACACAGGGCAGCCTGACCGTCCTGTGTGCCAGGGACACCATTTGCAGCGAGAGCTGGCCGCGCTCAGCTCAGAGCCCAGGAGCCTGCCCTAGTCGGCTCCACTTGCAGGAGGTGCTGAGGGTCTGAGCTGAGAGCAGGGGTGGCAGCACTCCAGGCTCCTGTGGACAGAGCCTCGGGCCGAGGAGATCAGCCAGGTGCTGTGACCCTTCCGGGCTCAGGTCCTGCAGCTTCAGCGCTGCCACCAGCCCAAGACCATGCAGGCTGCCACACCAAGCCTGATGAGACCAGAACCAGCAGCCCTGGAAGCCTGCGGATGCCCCCAGGCACCAGATGTCCAAGGCCGCCTTGCCACAACCAAGACCCATCAGCAGCAAGAATGGCCATGGCTGAGCCTGGACAGCACTGCAGCTCACATACACCAAGGCGACCTCCACACTTGGCACAGCGCAGGGGACGCCATGTGGCCTTGCTCTGGGCCCAGACTGGCTGCTCTAATGTGCTTGTGCCCTGTGGTCTAGAGTGAGCTCCTCTGGCTGAGATGGGTGACCGCAGCACCGTCCTCCCAGCCGGACAATTATTTTTCACTGTAAATATATTTTGGTCAAAACTGACAAAACAGACTCCTTGGATAAACACCACACCACAGTGGAACTCCAGTAAGGCATAACAAGCACCCACAAAAGCACGACGGGCAGACCGCCGCAGCACTCCTGTCCCGGCTGCCACCAGCTCGGACTTGCGGGATTTATGGGAGAGAAGCAAGGTCGCCCTCTGCTGGCCCTAAGGGCCACACGCGCCCTCCGTAGCCAGGGATCTGCCCAGTGGCTGCTCAGTTCCAGGCTTTCCTCCTCTTGGGTTCCAGAACCTCTGGCACTGCACCACCATCCCCGGTCTGCTGCTAGTCTGCAGTTGGTGTGGTCACTACCACACAGGACAGTGCAGCAGGGACGCCAGCCACAGTGTGAGCTGACAGAGCTCAGCTCAGAGCCTGGAGCCCAAACCGGTTCTGGGCCTCTGTGTGGCCTGGAATGTGATCTTTTCCTCAGCAAGGAACACAGAGTTCTTTCCACCTCAAAGCTACTTTAGAAAAGGGGGAATTTCTGGGCTGGGGCTGGGGCTCCGTGGTAGAGTGCACACTTAGCCCGTGAGGCACTGGGTTCGAATCTCAGCACCACATACACAAACTAAATAAAAAATAAAGTTAGCACTTAGGGAGGCTGAGACCAAAGAATTGCAAGTTAAGTTGGCCTCAGCAACGGCGAGGTGCTAAGCAACTCAGTGAGACCCTGTCTCTACATAAAACACAAAATAGGGCTGAGGATGTGGCTCAGTGGTCGAGTGCCCCTGAGTTCAATCCCCAGAACCAAAAAAATAAAAAAATAAAAAAAAGTTATTAAAAAAAAAAGAGGGAGTTCCCAAGTCGACCTTCCCTAGGCAGGGCCGGCACCCTCTGGGTCTGGTTCTGGGCTCCCCAAGGACCCAGGAGTGGTGCATCTGGGGTCTGTTTTCTCAGCTTCTGTGATCTTGGCCCAGAGACCAGGTGAGAGACCACCAAAGGCAGGAAGGTGGCATCTGCATGTGACAGTTCAGTCTCTCACAAGGCCCAACAATCCCCAGGGCAGCAGCCTCTCCCCGCTGCAGCCCCGAGGATCTCTGTGCAGGAATGCCATGCCTGCTTCCCTCAGGCTGCTGCAAGCTCACCTCGCCCTCCAGCCAGCTGCAAGGCACCCAGTGCCAAGGACCCTGAGCTCCAGGGTGGCTGCCCAGCTGTACCCAAGCCCCCTGCCAGGCGGCCCAGGCTCAGCACCCCAGCCTCCCTCAGCTGCCTGTAGCTCCCACCCCTCCAGCCCCATGCAGAGGTCCTGCCCTTGCTCAGGGAGGCCCAGGGCCTGCTGTCGCCTCTGCAACCTGAGGACCCGTTCCTCCCTTGCCAATGCCACGGTGCCTTCTAGGCTGAGGTGCCACTGTCTGGCAGACAGCGGGTCTGTCTCCACCCCGAAGTGGGCACCACGCCCAAGCTCACTGGTGCCCATGTCTGGTTCACAGAGCTGATCTGCAGAGACCCACCCTTCCCTAGCTGGAGGGGCAAGCCTGACTTGCAGGGCTCCCTGGAGGTGCCTGTCCTCCTGCCCTAGCTGCAGTGCAGGGTGAGTAGACAACATCCAGTGCAGGAGCCACCGTGAGTAGACAACATCCGCTGCCACCGTGACAGTGAACAGGCCCATGTGTCCACAGCGGGGCAGGCCCTGCTAGGCTGTGGGGCCCTTGGGCACCAGGAAAGGCTGGTCAGGGCTCTGGCAGCCAGGCCAGCTGCGTGTGGAGCCCGAAGTGGCTCCCACTTGCCTGCATGGCTCAGCCCTGCTCCCAGGACCGCCGCCTGCCCTGCACACACACCTTGCTCCTCTGCCTGCCCTCAGGCTCCACGTCCAGCTCCTCATACTTCTTCAGCGCAAGTTCCAGTTCTGCCTTCAGGTCAATGGCATGCTGTAAGCATCCGCCATGGGTCCCTGCTCGGGTGAAACGCTGCAGAGCAAGAGGGGAGTCAGAGGGCTGGGGTTGTGGCTCAGTGGTAGAGTGCTCGCCTTGCATGTGTGAAGCACTGGGTTCAATCCTCAGCACC
>PVHX01013877.1:0-45000 GCA_004024805.1 Geosciurus inauris
TAAAATCTAATCTCTTTAATGTAGTTAGCTAGTGTACTATAAGTCTGCACTTGGCTTAAATCTGTAGTCCTTTTTCACATTATTGTTTACTTAAGGAGCAGTGATTTTCCTAATCTTGGGACCTCAAGTTTGCTTTTCATTGTATCTAGGAGACTATTGACTACATTCTTTACTTTCCTGGCTCTGCTTGTAGATAGTACACCATAGTGACTTTGGCACAGCCTCTGGATCTGAAATAACTGGGTTCCACCATTTCATAACCTTGTGTCTGTTAATTCATCAATTTGAGTTGCATCAATATTCCCATCTGCAAGATGGAAATAATGATATTGTGTGACTCAGTGATTGTTAGGAGGAATAAATGCTTTCATATATTTACTGAAGCAAAATTAGTATGTATATGAATACTATATTCTAAATAAGAAAAAGAACAACTACATCAATACAACCATAGCAACCTAAAATCACATCATAAGTTTTTATATGTATTTTATATGAACAGTAAATATATATTACATCATAATAAATATATTAATAAACTATACTGAGATGAGTTTAATGTTAGAAAAAGAAATAAAAATACAAATACATTCTATGCTATTTCAAGGCAAGATGCTCGATGGATTTCTGGCTGACAATCAAATAATCAATTTCAGTTTTTCCCTGGAATAAATTTCTGTACATGATTTGCTTGGCTTTTTTAAAATAAATTAGTGAATGTATTTCTCGATACTATCCTATCTAGTCAATGAAAGCAAGTAACTCATTAATAAATTTCAAGTAAAACCTTATTTTAAAAATCATATTTGTTCTTTGTATAATAATGTTTCATCTGTTCAAATTTACATGTAACATAAAAAATCATCATATGTTTTTGTTAAATGTATATAAAATATTTTAAATTAAAATATATAAATATTTTTATAAATATTTTGCATAATAATTCGAGTATGACAGATATTTTATTTTTTGTTTAAAGTAGTTGTTAACTTACAGGCATGAATGTTCAAAAGTATATTTAGCTTTGCTACAAAAACTACCTATCCAAAGAAAAATAATTGAATTTAATATTTTTTTAGTCTTTGTTTTCTACTGAGGTGTTCATACTGCAAATGAGGACAGTTAATTTTTCCATAGGCTAGTGCAAATTAAAGAATGAAGCTTTTCAAAGGAAAGGTTAGAATCTAATATGATCTGTTCTCAAATTTTGACCTTTTTTCATTGAGGTTTCCATTATTCTAAATCAGCAGGCAGAGTGCTAATTACTCATTTAGAGATGCTAAGGTAGCTCTGGGAGGTAGATGAAAAGAAGGAAGACCCTAACTAGAAAACATGTCCCCCACAGGGACTTCTTGTTAGCAGCTCTTCCCTTTGAAAACTTGAGAGGAAGTTTTTTACAGTCTAGAAAAAGCCTATTATTTTTTAAGTGGAAACAATAATCATTATTAGAATTTTAACATTAAAAATTACTTCATTAGGGCTTCCCATCAAATGCCAGGGTTCTTGCTCTTGCAGCACTGGCTGGTAAGTTCACACAGGGAAGGTCCTACCTACAACCCTGAAATTTGGACTAAGGCCATCTTCTTGTGAGCATTAGCAGTGAAGGGGCAGGAAGCACCAGTTGAGTAGTTGACAACTGGCATTTAAAGAAGAGAAAATCATGCCTTATTTCAGTGGTATTGTTGTTAAGACCAATTGTAATGCAGAAATTACGGTAAATAGCCAATAAAGTTGCCCAGTCCCTTTCCAAAAGACTGATTAGAAGCAACCTTATCAATAACTCAAACCAAGAAGTTCAGAGAAGGATCTACTTGGTGAGGTTTTCTGAAGAGCTTCAACTAAAACCATGAATTCTCAAAGGAGCCTATGTCATGCTCTTTAGCTGTCCATCCCATCAGAAATGCATCAGCTTTGATGTTCTCAGAGCCCAGGACTGCCCTATCTCAGTTCTACGCAAAAGATCTGGCTTTGTCTTGGTCAAAATCAGCCAAGTAGAACCAAAGAATATATAGTCCCAGGAAGAGTGACTGAACAGACCAGTGAATTTTACCTTGAACCCAAGTCAGCACAGGCTGCTCAAGGCATGAATTGGGAAGAGGCCAGAACAGAGAGCCGTGTCATTGGTATAAAGAAGCAAGTGGAGTGGAACTGCCTTCCTAATTCAGAATTGTTCAAAATTGTTTAAATGTTGACCAAAAATATGCAATTAATAGGGGAAAGTGCAAAAATGTTCACACAACTTTTCTTGAGAGTTTTTTAAAAATTAATTTTTGTAAATTCACAGAATATAAAATTTAACATATCAGCCACTCTAAGTCTACCATCCAATAATGTTAAGTTCAATAATATTGTGAAATCAATCCCAAGAAACTCTTTACTTTGAAAGTCAACACCCGTTAAACAATTCTCCCTACTCCTTTCTCCTTCCTCTCTGATCATGACTAGGGACTGATCTATTAATGGAATCTTTAAAAGATAGTATTTATCTTTTTTGTTATTGGCTAATTTCACATAGTATAATGTCCACAAGTTTTAGCCATGTTTCAGTATGTGTTGAAATTTCTTTTCTTACTAAAGATGAATAATACTCCATTGTATGTATGTATTACTAAATTTTGTTTATTCATCTGTCACTAGAGATGGACACTTGAGATGCTTCCATCTTGTGGCTATTGTGGATAAAGCTTTCATGAAGATGAGTGTACAAATATCTCCTTAGTCCTTGCTTCTATTTTGGGGTATAGATGCATAGGTAAAATAATAAATCATGTGGTAGTTCTATATTTAATTTGGGAAAAAGCACCACAACTGTTTTCCATAGTGACCGTACCATTTTAAGTTCCCATCAACACTAAAATTGCAATTTATCCATATCCTTACCGACATTTGGTATTTTCTATTTCTATTTTGTTTACAATAACCATCCTAATGTTTGTAAAATGAACACTAATAGGTGCTAAGTGGTATCTAATCAGCTTCTTAGATATCTATGCTAAAGGATATGAAGTAGTTTCTAACTAGCCTCCTATTTGGTGTGGTTTTGGCTCGTATTTGCCTAATGAGTAGTCATATTGGGCATGTTCTGATGTGTTTGGCCATTTATACATTTTCTTTGGAAAAATGTCTATTCAAGTCTTTTGTCCATTGTCATTTTTGAAGCAGTTTATTTAATCATTTTTGTTAAGTTACAGGAATTTTTTATACTCTGGATAATAATCTCTTATCAGTTATATGATGTGAAAGTGTTTTCTCCAAGGCCACAGACTGTGATTTTTTTTCTCTTGATTGTGCTCTTCAGTATATGGAAGTTTTAAATTTTAATGCAGTCAGATTTAAACATTTTTTTTTCATACATTGCCTCTGCTTTTAGTGTCATATTCAAGAAATCGTTGCAATACAAATGATTGGATTGAAAAGAATCCAATGTCATCAAGTTTTCCCCAAGAATTTCTTATCATAACTTTAGAGTTTTAGTGCTTACATTTAGATCTTTGATCCATTTTGAGTTGAATTTTATATGTGATATGAGGTCAGGTTCCAACTCCATTCTTTTTACATTTGTATATCCAAGTTTTTTCTAACACCACATAATGAAGTGAGAAAATTATTGCAGTGCAAAATGACAACATTTGTTTTTGAAAGTACATGAAAGGTATATCATTCTTACAACCTTTCCTCATCAGACTGCATTTACATTTCAGTGTATCAGAATTCTCCCCAGGTTAATAATGCCACCATGTACATATTTTTGCATCTCCAAATAAGCTAGGAGACTCTGCTTATGCCTTTTTGGGGAACTTAAATTTCCCTTAAAATAGGAAACCTTATATTATTTTTCATTTTTTTGTTTTCCAAAGTTAATTCTCATACATGTTATTTCTAGCATCCTTTGCAACTTCATCTTTTCTAGATCTACAACAGTAATATTCTTTCTTTTTCTAATTCCTGTTACCAAGAAAAATGACTTGAAAATTCTCCACAGTTTAGTGTACTGATAAGTTTGCTTTTCCATCTTAAATTGTATTTTTATTTGTTGAATATCTATTTTTCAGTAATTTTAAATTATTTTAAGGATGTTTTCATAAATCAAGACAACATCATTTAAATAATAGTAAAACTAAAAATAAAACAAAAATAAACAAAAAATGTTACCAAATCTTTAAACACATATAAAAGGACCTTATCTAGATTGAAAGCAAATGCCCTCAGTGATTAAATGAACATTAAGAGACAAACAGAACAAGTACAGCTAAATAAGCAATTATTAAATATACTATCAATTTATAATTATTCTCTTAACTGACTTTTAAAAGCTATTGTATAAAGCAATGCATATACATTTGAACTTTATCAGATTAAAATACAAATTTGTATATTTTTGATAACTGCACAAAGAATATAAGTTAGAAGAAAACCATATTGGAAAAAAACCCAGAAGCATGGTGACTTCAACCCATAGATACAAATAAAGTAAACCAGAAAAGGCTATTAAAAAGATTAGTAATATTGGACAAATTATATTGTTATATTGTTATATTTTATGCATGTATGAATATGTAACAATAAATCCCAGCATTATGTACAACTGCAATGCACCAAAAAAAAAAGAGAGGGGGGAAACAAACATTAATAAAAAGCATTATAAATATGTACTTCTTTTTATCTCTAAGCTCCAAAGATTTGAATTATTTGATTATTATAGCCATGTGTATTTGTTCATTGTCCATTGTTATAACCAAATACTTGAGACTAGGTAATATATAAAGAGTTTTATTTAGATCATAGTTTTAGAGGCTGGAAGATCAAACAGCATGGTACCAGCTGTGTTTAGGACCTCATGGTTGATGTGGTTACAATGGTGGGAATGCGCATATAAAGGAGAGAGATTACACAGTTACAGAGCCAGCTAGATCTTGGTGAGTATTAGGCCCTTACTCTTGTAAAATAAATCTCTTGCAAGATGTAACTGCGGTAACAAGAAAACCACTTGATTCCTTCCAAGGCAAACCTACTGACATCAATCACCTACCACAGAGCCCTGTCTCTCAAAGTCCAACCAGCACATAAAATCTTGGGTGGGGACAGACTTATACCATATCAAGATGGAATGGCATTGTATTGTTGAATATGTAATATTTATTGATTTGACATGTACAGAATAATAGGGGGAAAGAGGTTGCAAAAGGAACAGTGCTACATAAGGGTAACATTTCTATAACCTCCAGGAATTGAGGTAATTTTAATCTGAATTAGATTCTGATAAATTAAAATGTGCCTTTTATACATGAGAACAACCACTATAAAAATCTCAACAAAATGTGGTAAAATAAATTGTTAAAGAAATTAAATATTATATTCAAAAATATTCATTTAATGCAAAGGAAGGGGTAAATGAGGAATAGAGGAACAAGAGACATGAGCCATATAAAAAACAAAAATTAAAATGGCAGATATAAATACAACTAGAATAAAAATATTAAAGTAAGTAGAATAAACAAAGCAATTACAAGGAAGAGGTTATAAGAATAAATAAGAAAACATCAAATCTATACTATCTCTGGGAAATATATTTTAGAGTCGAAAATTCAAGACATGAACTAAAAGGGTGGAAAAGATAAATTATGTAAATATCAACCATAAGAAACCTGGAAGGGGTAGAGCATAAAAACTAAACAGTAAGAACTGTTCCTAGACCTTAACAGGGACCTGTTGTAATTGAAATGACACATTTCTTAGGAAGGCAATCTAAGTGGCTTAAGAGGATCTTGTACAATCAAGCTTGAAGTTTCATGTTTTTACTTAGCTTTGGCTTGAATTTATACATTTGTGTGTTTTTTTATTTGTTTTGTAATGTCTTCCTAGCTAAGCAACCAACCATAAAGCCAGAATGGGCGCTGGTGGAGCTTACATGGTTCCAGGCACAAGGCTAAATTCTAGGCACTGTTTATTCATTCATTCATTTCTGCTTATCAAGGTCCATGCCAAAGTCTGAGAATACAACCGAGATTTATTTTATAAAATGCTTGCTTAACTTGGTTGTCTGTGTACATATTATTCCAGGGATCATCTCTGCTAAGCAATTTTGAAGTGGTTCTTTAGATTTTAACATATGGAGCACTGCCATTTCTTAATTTATATCCATTTATCTTAATCCCTTAATCTCTTGTCAATATGACTGACAATTCTGAACTTACCTATTTAAAGATTCATTGTTATGGGCACACTTGTGAAGGAAAAGGCTACAGAAAAGCTTGATAGAGTAATCAATATTTGAGAAAGCAGAACAAGGAAATTTGTGATCTTATTGGAAGTCTTGGTAAACTGCTTGCTGTCTTGTTTTGATTGGCTAAAATAGTTAAAGTCAGAGAATCATTAGAATTTAATGCTTATATTAACTGTAAACCATATAAGTTTATTAATCAGTCATTAAAACAGTTGCTTGGTTTAGAGGATCCAATTATAGACACACAATGAAAATTAATTTTGTATATAAAATTGGAGGTCATGTACATTTATTTCTTCCCTGAAAGAATATATATTAATTAAATTGAAAAGAAAAGGCATACTGGGCTGGGATTATGGCTCAGTGGTGGAGCAATTGCCTAGCATGTGGGAGGCATTGGGTTCTATCCTCAGCACAGCATATAAATAAATGAATAAATAAAGGTCAATCAACAACTAAAAAAAATTTCTTTTAAAAAAAGAAGAGCCATACTTAAAATCAATGATTTTTTCTGGAAATAACAATATACTATTCAAAAAACCTATTTAGTTAATACCTGGTATATAATTTGTACATAATTTTAACTTACTTTAGAATAAATAATTAGAAAAATATATGAAGTTATAGTTGTTAAATCCAGTTCTACTGGTAATAATCTATAGTTTTAGGATCCATTAAAGACTGTAGAGAGCTCCAGAGATTTTCTAAAGTCAGTGATCATCAGCCAGAAGTGATTTTGCTTCCAAGAGGATATTTAGAAATATCTAAAGAAATATTTGGTTTTTATAAATCAACAGTGTGGTGAACTATTAGCATGGAGACGACAGAGTCTAAGAAGGCTGCTAAGCATCCTACAACTAACAGAATGATTTCCAACATAGAATTGACTGGTGCAAAATGTCAATGGCATAAAGGTTGAATAACTCTGTTCTCTCTTATGCGACATACTTCAAAACAACATCAGTTTGATGAGTGGCCCAAGACATAAGAAGTCTTTGTCTCTGATTTAAATACTGCATTTTTTGCACAAATTTACAAATAGTTTACAATGCTATTACAAAAACTACATCTGTGCAATGACTGTATTTAGAGGACTACTGCATTTAGCTTGAGAGGTTTGGTGCAAAGGACATCTAGAGAATGACCAAGCATAAAAACTATATGTCATAAAATAGAGGCAATTGACTCTGGCATTAATTTTATAAACCTGGACTTGTATAGGAATGTTCCTTTTATATCATGTGCTTCATTGTTTCTAGGTTGAAGTAAACTTTAATAATGAAACCATTGTGTACTGTCCCAAATAATTATCACCTGAACTTTTTTCCCAGATATATTTCCAAGCATCCACCTATTTATTGGCCCCATTATTTCTTTACCTGGGTGCTTTACACATGTATTTAATATAATATTTGCTACACAGCTGTGTGTAGTTATTTGGATAAGTAACTTTCTTGCAATGGAACATGATTTTCATAGAAAAATGAATCCCATCTTTTTCTTTTTTATTTGAAATCTAGTATGTTCTCTAGCATATATATGTGCGCATATATTTACTCATGTATGTATGTGCTCCTAGTCCTCTGGAGACATTGGAAGCACCTAAGGAAGGAAGGAAGAGAAGAATGGGAGAGAAAGGAAAGAAGGGAGAAAGAAAATAACAATGGCAATTTTATCCTTAAAAATCTAAAATATTTCTCAACCTTCCTATATCTGTTAGCATCTAAGGAAAAAAATAAAAATTTAACTTAAAATCTTCCCAAAATGCAAAGGTGGGAATACGGTGTATTCTAAATTAGCTGAAAGTGCCACGACACTGGAAACATTGCTCCTGGAGGTACTGCTGTTAGCAGAATTTTTGTTGCCTTATAAAAAATATCACTGGGGCCAGGAGTTTTGCTTTACTGCTATTTCAAACCTTATCCAGGAACTTAAAAAATACAATAAGATAAACTTTACTCATTATACCAAGAAAAATTTCATTGTAACTTCAATATTATTTGATTATGCATGCAATGTATGCACTTATTACACAATTTTTCTTTTCTATGGAAAGATCACATTGATGCTAGTGATGACAATCTATCAGAGTTGAGTCCCATTTCTCCAGATGCTGAATACTGAACACTGAGACAAGTGTAGAAAGCAAGTTTTATTTAAAGGATAGAACAGAGATAGACTTCTGTGAAGAGAAGGTGCCCCAGAGCTTGGTGTCCAAGGAAATGGGGATGTTTTGCCCCTTTCATACATTTTAGATTTCCTTTGATTTCATGCTTTCTCACCCATCCTGCCTACATGACTAAGGACCCAAAAGGTGGGCCAAAGGTAGAGTGATCCAAGGGCAAGGGCGGGGAAAGGAGTCACCTAGGGATACTGGCAGAAAGAGAGGGGGCTAACGGGCTGCTCATTAACAACTCCTACAACTCCCTGAAGGGAGGAACATATCCCCTGAGACAGGTATCCTTAGCAACAGGTTGTTGGAGGGAAAAGGGCTCTGGAGGAATTAGCTTTACCTCCTGAATCAGCCTCCATCTTTCTGACTCAATCATTTATTACCTACATTGACTGTCTGACCCGCAACATCATAAAAATAATAAATTTTACACTTTTTATTGTTACTTTATTTCTCTCTTATCCAGAAAATTTAAATAGAAAGTTCATAAGTGTTTTCAGAAAACATGCATTCTTCTTTGAGATAGAACAAATATTTAACAATCAATGAGCAATACATTTTTCTTCATTAGATTGCAATAAGAATTCCATATAGTAGACAACATCATGGTGAAATAACACATTTACTTTTTTTTCCTATGATTTCTTTGGAAACCAATGCTACCTAGTAGGTGAACATGAATGGAAGAGATATGAGCATCACACAATTTGTCCCAAGGTCATTTTTCCTTAAAAAGTATTAAAACTTTGGAATATGACAGTTCTCTATTATAATAGTAGAATAAGATCAAAATCTACAATAGCATTTCTTCACATTTGTATAGTAACCTAAACCTTATTCTAAATGAAATGCTTAAGGATGCCAACAAAATCTTTTAGGATAAATTCGCTGAAAATTGTTCCATTGTGTGATAGGAGTCATAATCAACTAGATATCCTTCATGTTTATCTTTAAAATTCCTCTAGATATTTTGATTTTAAGAAATAATTTTATAGAAGAAAGAAATCGCCTAGAATTTGGAAAAGAATTTCATAATGCATTGGAAGACTTCTGACATGGAGCAAATTTACAAATGTTTTAGATCAGTTTTTATTTTCAGAAAGTTCAAGAAATTTTGGGAAAATTTACTGTAGGTTTATATATAACATGTATTTTGTTAATATGTCTGTTTTTTTAAAATGGGTGACTGTTAAATAAAACAATCATAAAATTGTTTAACTACAATGAAAATAAAATTCACAGTATAATATTCATGAATATTTGTACATGTATGTATTCTTATGCTTTGTAAAAGAAATATCAGAAAACAATATCATATTGAGCAAAATCATCAGTTTTATGGTAGGATATAGCCACATTATTTATTTTCATTGAAATTATTATGTGTATTTTATGGATATGCATTCCTCTTTGAAAGTCATAATATATACTTTTTGCTGTACTAAGAAATGTTTTTAAAAGTGTATATTTCTAAAAGAAAAATATTTTCCTTCCAAGCGAATTTTTAAGTAGCCATAGACCATATCAGCAAGAACTTATTTAGAAGATAAAACAAACCCTAATTTTATCTGCATCTCTGTATCTGGGCTTTTGCCAACACTATGGAAAGTCTTTCTGCTTTTGTGACTACAATCCGCCTAGAGTACTAGGAATTAACAGCCCTTGGAGAGTAGGCCTCAATTAAGACTGATACAAAATAGTATATGAATACCCCATCTTTGTTTCTCCTCCAGTGTGAGAATTCTGTATCAAGGGTTGTTTTAAACTGCTTCTCATAGTTTTCCTATAAAACAAAAATCAGTCTATTATAGTCACAAGTGGCTTAAAATTAAACATTGTATTTCCTTAACTGTCTGTTTTTTCTTCCTTTATCAATTCCTCACTCTACAAGTTATGTTCTTTGTACCTGCCAAAGGATTTCTTACAGGTACATCATTACATAAGGCTGAAAAAATCATCAGTTTGATAACAAACATGAAAATAGTGATGATGGTGGTAGTTTCTTGCATGCTGTAATTTCAAATTGACCAAGAATCTCAAGTATTGTGCAATATTATAATATAGTGGAAAGATCTATAAAAGCTTATTACTTGATAGAGCAAAATTATGCCACACTTCTAGTATTTAAAAGATAAACTTAAAGAAAAAAATGATAAGCTTAAATGGTAGTTTTAAGATCTTTAAGTAGGTTGGGTGACTATTGTTAAATATCACCAATATATTGAAAAAAGAAAATTACAGGCATAAGTCACCACAATCACCTCAGAGTATGTGTGAATGTCAAAAGGCCTTTATGACTGTACATAACAAGACTTTCTTCTCCTGCAACTGGAATATTAGCCTGAAAAAACGCTTCTAGAATCTGATTAGGACAACAGTAGAAGAGAAGGCATAAGTTACATCATAAATCAAGTCTAGTGGGTCAACAGAACTTGTTTAGGAATGGATTTTAAGGGAGTTCCAAGAGGGAGAATGTAATCACAGATCAGATAAAGAGAACTCTTGATGAAGTACTCTCTCCTGAGACTCTGAATTTTGCAAACTGCCAAGGACACCAGGAGCCAGTCCCAACACACAGCTGGAATTGTTATTTGGAGCATAAATAAATAAATGACTTAAAATTAGTTAGTTGGAAATGATAAAAATGATTTGGCAGAGTATTGAAAAAGGAGTCAAAGGCTCAAGGAGGTGAGCATACTATTTTGCATTTATTGCATAAGCCCAGAGAAAAGAAGACATCATATTTCCCAGGAAGCACTAAGAACATTCTCTTCAATAAAATTTGTAACAATAACTGTAAATATCAATGAGAAGCCAGAGTTGATAGTATAGGGTATTTTTTAAATTTTTAAATTTTTTTTGTACTAGAGATTGAACCCAAGATACTTAGCCACTGAGTCATATCTCAGCCCTATTTATTTATTGTTTTCTTAATATTAGAGACAGAATCTTGCTAAATTGCTTAGTGCCTCATTAAATTGCTGAGGAGGATTTTGACTTTACAATCCTCCTGCCTCAACCTCCTGAACTGCTGGGATTATAGGTGTGTGCCACAGTACGCAGTTTAGTATATGAATTTTTATAGAATTTATGGGGATTCTTACTACTGGCATAAGTCAAAAGGTCACATTTTTCTTTCAGAAGTAACATGGACATGTTACTGTAAGGTACAAAATGGAAGCTGGAAAAATTCTCTCAGGGATTTGTAGTAATTGCTAATATACCATGGCATTCCTAAGAACAAAAGAGATGAGACAACTATAGGAATATTAATTAACCTATATAACCTAAAACTGATGTCAACCAAGGTAAAAAAAAAAAAAAATCATAGAATTTTAGCTGGTTTCCAGACCTGAGCCAGTTTCAGACCCTGAGCTCATCAAATTAAATGGAGCCTAGATCATGATTAAAATGGAACTTATAACACTCCAGAAAGGGAAGAGAGCAGCAATTTCTCCAATATTTGTTTCTTAAGGGACTATAGTTATTTACCAAAGAATTATTAACTGGACAAGTTTATTTTTGTCAATTATTTTCATGACTTTTGGATATACAGTTTGTTCTAATACTAATATAATAATAGCAAAGGGGCCACAGAAAGGGAATAGCCAGGGTTGTAGGAAAGGAGATGATTTATGGGCCCAGGATAGTTGATTACCTTCTCAAGGTGGATCTAGTTATTGGTGCTACTAGAAAACCAGGCCACAGAATACATACAGAGACCAGCAGTGGGATACTGACCCATACACTGTAGATGCCAGCCTTTCAAGTGACCATGGGTTTATTGTGATGTAGCCATTCCATCATGGAGGTTGATGTGATATATATTTACTGTGGTTGGTAACACATTCTGAATACGGATTCATTTGTCTTGTTTGTAATGCCTCAGCCAGGGCATTACCTGAGGACTCTCTGGGATATTTGATTTGTATCTTGGGCTTCCTACCTTAGTATCATCAGAGAGAAAAAGACTCATTTTATTGTAAAGAAGTTGTGACAATACACTCATGGTGATTTGAATCATTGGCTTCACCATAAATCCCTTTGCTTGGAAGCTGTTAGACTGACAACTTTTGAAATGTCCTTTTCTTACACACTATGTCCTCCGGAAAGTCATACATAGAAGTCTTATCCATCACATGGTGGTATTTTTAAGTGGAATATTTGAGACTTTATTATATTTAGATGGGGTCATGAAACTGGAGCTGCTGTAATAAGACTGATGTCCCTACAATAGGAGGAGAAGAAACTACAGCTTTCTCCTTACCTCTCTTCAACATGTGAGGATAATATGAAAAGTTAGTTATCTGTGGCTAGGAAGAAGACCCACCACTGGGAACAGAACTACCACCTCACTCTTGGATTTTTCATCCTCCAGAACCGTGAGAAATAAATGTTTGTTGTATGAGCCACTCAGTCTATAATATTTTACTATAGAAGCCTGAGATGGTATAATTATATCCCTGTGTATACAGGTTAAGGCCAATCCCCTATGGGATTTGTGTACTATCCTACAAAGTAGAAGGTATGGTACACCCTTGTATATGTATATCCACAACAGTCACATTACTTATGTCTATTAATTAATAGCAGTAGAAGAAGTAGAAGATGCTGTGTCTTGTCTAACCACTAATCCCCGTGACTCACCTAAGAATGAGTTCTTGCTTTGTTAGTCAGATTTATTTCTATACTAAAATGTTTGAGACAATCATTTAAAAAATGTTTATTTTGGCTCACAGTCTTGAAGGTTTCAGTCCATGATTAAGTTTCCCCATTGCGTTTTGTCCTAGAGCAAGGCAGCATACCATGGTGGGAACCTGTGGGATCTAAACTCCTCACCTGTTGTCCAGGAAGCAGTTAGGTGAACAGGGTGCCAGAGTCCCAAAATACCCTCGGGAGTATTCCCCCAGTGACCTGAAAACCCCAACCATGTCCCATCGCTTAATGGTTTCACCACCTCTCAATAGCACCTCCTGGGAGATTGAGCCTTTAATACATGAGCTTTTGGGAGATATTCAAGATCCAAACTATAGCATCCTGCCACCTCAAATTTAATCAAACTGGCCTATAACTGCTATTTCAATGGCAAGACAGTTCTGTAATTGGAGCAGTAAATATTCTATACAACCTAAAATCATGCCTGCTATCTAGAAATATTGGGGTTCTCATAACAACAAATAAGTGAGTAAAGAAAGGAACTACTCTATGAGATAGATAGCTAACTTGATTATTATGAAAATATAAGGAAATGTTATTAATGAATAGCAGCATTGAAGAAAAATGTGGAAAGAAAGGATTCGTGAGGGAAGTGAGTGAGTTGTAATTTGTTATCAGCATATAGCTATAAATCAGAAATGACAGCCAAGTAAGCAGTGACTCTGATAAGGTCTGAGTATCCCAGTGGAGTACAGGAGCTGGTTCAGACAAGCTTAGGAAGGGCAGTTGTGAAAAATTGTAGGACTTGAGCTGGTTGTTGAAATTAGTAATATTTTTAAAAAATAAATTATATAAAACTGACAAATAAGTTCTGTAAACACCAAAGGTAATAAATACTTTAAAATGCATAATGTCCTAATTATTTTTCTACATTATATGTTTTTGTACATTTTACATTCTATGCTTTTTATTTTATTTACTATTTATTTATCCACACATAGTATATAATGGTAAGCTACTGTATCTCTCTTTCCAACTCAATCCCAAAAGTGTAGTTTGAAGTTGGTCATTGTTGGAGTATTTATATCGTCAGAATTTACAAATGTAGAAAATTTGATTTATTGTTTTATTGATTGTCTAGAACACAAGTCAGCAAACAGTAACTCATATTCCAAATCCAGCTTGTGGCCCTTTTTTTCCCTAAAGACCACTTGGTGAGAATAATGTTTACCTTTAAAGAGACTGTTAAAAATAAACCTAAAAAAAGCAGAAAAAGAAGAAGCATACGTAATTGAACTGTAAGTGGTTCACAAAGCTTAAAATATAAAAAGGGGTTTCTGTCCATATTTTTAAAAGTATGGATGAAATGCTATGCTTACAGATTGAATTTCAACACGTTAGGTCTGTAACTCTTACAACTACAAATAATCAACTACAAACAATAGGGAAAATTTATCTTCAGGATTCAAAAACTTCAAGATTCAAATTCTTCTATTATTAGTATGATTCTTAGGCATTGTAACTGGTCACTACCTTAAAGAAGTAATAACAAGATGAAGGGAATGTAAGATGTAGCACAAGCAGATCTGAGTGATGAAAAGTGTGGACTCTACCAGAAGCTGAAAATGCCACTCAAACCCTTCATATATGTCAATGTGTTTTAGCAGTTTTGCAAATACTGGTAACTTCTCTGTTTCCAAGAATTTTCATTAATCACAAAAGATGACCCTCAGTACATGGGAGTCTTTAAGTGCCTGCAGATGAATAGTCCATGTACCATTCCACCACTAATGGAAGGGGTGGAATTACAAAAGCTCAGCTGCTTCTATCCACTGGGATAATTCAGATGTGTGTAATTTATAGCACTTCCTAGTTTCCATATAGTTTAAACTCTGGTCACCCAGGGATTATTGGCTAAATATGATATCCTTTCATGACTGTTTGTCTTCCTCTATTTAAGTTCCCAGCCCCCTGTCAACGTTCCTTGCATCTTCCCCAAAACATAGTACACTGGAATTCTTGTCTGGAGTCTGCTTCCCCAATAAACCAAACTAAGACAAAAACTGGCAGCAACTTAAAAATCTTCCTCAGTATTAATGTCATCTTAACTATTTTTTATAAGTACTATAAGCCTATGAAGAGGAGAAAAACATTTTTCTGGCCCTTGAATGGTGTTTATAATGGTTAATCTTGGTTGCAAATGGGACCGAATTGACTAATCCCTAGAGAATTGCTGAAACTCACATGTGGGTGTCTGTAAGGATGTTTCCAGAGATGACTGGCATGTGGGCTGCTAAATTGAATGAAGACCCACCCTGAAGACAATCAGCTCCATCCACCCAATAGCCTGGGAGCTCATGTGGAACAAACAAAACTCAGAGGAAGGGTGAGCTTGCATTCTCACATGCACTGCTTGTTCTTGAGTGGGCAAGGTTTTTGCTGCCACCATAGCCCATGGACATCAGGCTTCAGATTCCTCATCCTCTGAATAGAGAGGCTCTTCAGGGGACTTCCAGGCCCTCAGCCCTGGGCTGTAGCTGCATGGTTTTCCCCTCTTGCTCTGAAGATTCCACCTTCTTGGCCTGAACAGCTGAGAGTCTTCCCAAATCTCCTCTTCAGATGGTCACTTTGGGACTATCTGGAGTCTGACTGTGTGATCCAATTTAATAAATCCCCTCTTATGATTATATATATTCTACTGGTTCTGATCTTCTAGAAAGCCCTGTCTAATATAGTGTTCTTTGATTTAAAAAGCAAAGTGAAATAAAATGAATGAATTTTATGTTTAATTGCATAGTGTAAATTACCTTGTTTTCTTTGAGCATTTGATAGGTCATTAGAAAAACCTCTGGCCAATGGAGAAAACATAAACAGTTTTATAAATGAAACTAGGTCAGATTACCTGGTAGATACATTGTTTTTCCAAGGATACTGTTTCTACCTCTCTCTCACCCTCCCTCTGTAGCTATGTAGCATTCTGAGTTGCAACTATCTTTGTGGAAAGCATTAAATATATAACTGAGAGAGCTGATAAAATACTATGGAGTTTCTGAACCACAGAGAAGTACTAAAAATCCTCTCAGTCTTCATACACTTAAATGTACTCTGGTAAAACTAGTACTTCCATAGTTCTTTAAAAAGTACAAAAGGTAAATATTATATGCACAAAACATCTACTCCTTTCACCCCAATCCTCCCTTTGTGTATTCACAATGCAGACATGAAAATTCTAGGTTAACAAGCATTTATTTTTTTCCTTAGGTATTACTTTATTTCTTATTCCTCTTATTTTATCAACGAGTATGAAGGAGTATGTATGTGCCTGTGTAAAAACATGCAGTGAGTTACATGAACTCTGGATAACATTGTACATGGTGCTCAGACTTAAAGGGTCAGGATTCTCAATGACATAATACAGTATTTCAAATCACATTCTTCTGCACATTTTATTGATTTAACATAACTCATCAAGTATGACAAATTATATATTAAGTGTGCAACCTTACCTATAATGAACATAGACTCTAGATTGATTAATGAATTATCCATTGTTTCTAATGTGTTTAGTATCTCAAACATTGGATAAATTCAGCTAATTAACTGGTATTTTCTAAACAAGTTCAAAATTTATTTAAAAGAAACATGTAAAAGATAGTTTCAAATATTTAATAAAGTCAGATGTTACAAACAAGGGTTTTATAGAATATGTCATTTCTTTGCCATGAATAATCTGAAATTTTAGAGAAAAACCAACTTATGCAGATTTATGAATACAAAAGTCACCATAATAAATTCAGTGCTAAGCATCATTCAATACAAGAAAAGTATAACAGTTTCAAGGAAACAAATATCAGCATAGACTTGACTATAAATTCCTCTGAATTGTTATTGCATTAATAAAAACTATACTAATTGTGTTATATTAGTAGTAGCTATTTTTCTTAAGTCTACTCATTCTTTACTTCCTAATATTGGCCAGTCCCATAGCAAGATTCAAAGTATAATTTCCATTGATCCAAAGAGAACTTTCTTCAAAGGCACAATAATCTTCATGTTAATGTAGCTTAGAATTTCAAGGGCATACCTGATATAACTGTGTGTTGTCATAAATATTTCTGACATTTACTCATTGTACTTTCTTTAAAAGCAAGTTAATATTTCAAAAATAAATTAATAGTAACATCATTTCTCAGCTCAATTATAAAATATGCTAATGCTTCAGACATTTTTAATGTATCAGGATTGACTAGGGACTGCTGTATCATAAGTAAAAAGAATCTTAAAAAGCAGTATTCCATGGTGAATAATTTAACCATATGGTCATTTGGCTTTGATTTAATTCAATGATGGGTGTTAGCAATTTTATGGTGTAACTAGACTAGATCTACTACTTCTAAGGACGTTTTACAGAAAAGAAGATATAAATAGTACGAAAACTTCATTTAATACATTTTCTTCCAAATTTTAACTTGGTCTCTTCAAACTCTCCAAGGAAACATATTTTGTTTGATATATTGGAAATGACTCATCCAATTTAGACCAAATCCAAGAATACTGACATCCTTAATGGATAAGTGAGAAATTAGGAATTATCAGGGAAATTTATTTCAATTAAATTTTAATTATTTCTAGATTGCAGAGAGAGAGGCAAAGAAACAGGCAGAAGTTTTTAAGTATAGAATTGTCCTGCCCTGATTAAATGAAACCTAAATTTCTTCTGCAGATTTACTTTGAAAAAAATCCAGCAACAAGAAGTGTGTGTGTGTGTGTGTGTGTGTGTGTCTGTGTGTGTGTGTGTGTGTCTGTGTGTGTGTGTTTAATATAAATGTGGGTTTATCCATACTTGTACATATATATTTCTTTAGAGATCAGAAATTTAATTTTTCAATAAAGTAAAAGTTATATTCAGAAGAGAGCATTCACTGGAGCTGGTTCCCTTGTTAAATCAATGTATTTACTAATGGTCACTGTGAGGGGACCCTGTACTTGATCTATGTACTCATGAGAAAAGAAAGCAGGTCACAATAATGATGTTAGCAGCTGAAGTAACATGAGCAGGATTTGATAAAATTTAGGCTGAGTGTTTTTTATAAATTCCATTAACTTAGTGTGTTTAAAATATAGTAAAAGTTGATGACATGTCTTTGTAAAAGATGTATTACTTCCTTGAGCATTCCCCTCTTCATTTATAAAATAGGGATAATAATTCCTGCCTAACATTCTTCTTGATTTGGTGTTGAGTGATGATAATTGAAGATACTTTTTCAAATATGAAGTTTTATTATTACTTCTATTTTTGTATCTGTCTGTATTTATCACCCAAATCTCTCAGGAATGCAGAAGATGGTATGCAACAATAAATTGAAACAAAGAAAATAAATAAAAGAGATATGAAAGTGGAATTACCATTGAGAGAAGACATGAAATGCATTTTTTAAAGTGACACTTCCAAATGAAAACCAATGGCACCAGAGAAGATTCAGTGTATGCCTGATATTCTGTGGTGGAGGTAGAAATGGGAAAATGCTGCTTGTGTATTGCAATCTTGGGCAGCCTTCTTAGCAACTCCAAATATCACAAGGCTGTGAACATGTTACTGATAAAACTGAAAGATAAAATGATCAAATCCCTTTCTAAGAATTATCATCATAATTATGCATTGTGATACTTTATTATACTTTAAACTTTCATGGCTAGTGGAGTCCATTAATCCAATGAATAGAGATCAATGGTAATTCTAGACAAAGGTTTGCCCTTGCTTTCTAGAAACTATGCAACAACCACTGTTCAGCACCTTTCTTGTCCTCCTATTAGTTCACTTCACTGCCCTCACTGTCAGCTGTTTCCCCTAAATGCCACCAATGTCACTCTATTCACAAGGTGACACATGAAATAGAAGCTCTTGTACATAAATCATCATGAGTATTCTGTCTCAACGAGTATACTACCATCTACTACCTATTTCTCTGATGGCTTTGCCCCATTAAGAAGTTTTTGCTTCAATTAAATTTAGTGTGATGTATTTGGGTTCTACTAAGAGGAGAATGTATTAAAATTGATTAAATTGAAAGAAAAATATATTTGGGCATTTCCTTCATATCTCTGCTTCATTCTGTTTCTTTTATTTGCACAGCATGTATTTTTTCCCTTCTGTCCTGTCCAGGATGGATCCACTCCTTCCTCTAGTATTCATGATTATGGAGGGCAATTTGTGTTAAGTGTTGAAAAGAGATAAAACAGTGGTTTACTAAGCATTACCCCTCAGAGATACAAGACAGTCAGTACATTTGGAAGAATCTCCTGCAGATCCTAGTGCAATATTCTTGTTGCCTTATTACTCTGGAATAAAAACTTAGTTTAATCCTGACCATTTCACATTCCTCCTTTATGTTCTTGGTCAGGTTGTACAATTTTTCAAGCATGTCTTCTCATCACTAAGTTACCATGATAGTTTTCAATTATTTAAATCATATTTATTTATTTATTTATGTGCTCATTTATTTCTTGTTTCATTTATTGATTTCTGTAATGTTTATTCTATACTGCAGTGTAAATTCCTGGAACAAAATAATCTGCTTTTTTTAAACTTTATATTCCTAGTGCCTAACATGCCCAGAATATTATATTCAATAAAATACATAAATATCTGAGAAACTACTAAAAGATTCTGCATTATGTATGCAAGAAAGAGAACATACACGCTAATAAGTAGGCAATTTGGTAGCCTTCTAAATAGGAGTTTTTTCTAAGTTGATAATACAGATTCCTGTACACAATGATCAAATCCTGCTATCAAAAACAGAATATGTATAATATGTTTGAAAATAAGAGGATTGACTTGATCAAAGTAATACTTTCAGTTGTAAAATGCAATTAAGATCACTCATATTTGATAAACATATTTAATATAAAGATTATATTTGTGATTTAATATAAATTTTATATTCTTTAAATTGTTTTAATTCATCTGGGTACTGATAACCTATTATTTTCTTATGTTGGATGAAACTATTTTTATTCCATTTCAGTTAGATATCTCTAATTCTCATTTAACAAAAAATTACCAGAATTCTAGGTTAATATGTGTTTCCCTATGGTACTATAACAAAATCATTCCATTGTTTTTGGCTTACATTGTTTCTAGTGAGAAAATTGGTACTATTGTCATCTCTTTCTTCTCTGTGTATAGTATGATTTTATTTTTTAAGTCATTTTTATTACTGATATTTTTATAGTTGTAGATGGACGCAATATCTTTATTTTATTTATTTATTTTTATGCGGTGCTGAGGATCGAACCCAGTGACTCACACATGCGAGGCAAGAGCTCTACCACTGAGCTACAGCCCCAACCCCTGCTTATCACTGATTTTGAGGACTCTAATCATAGTGTAATTTTCTTTGGGTTTCTGATACTTGAGGTACATTGATTTCTTTAATGTTTAGGCTTATAGTTTTCATCAAATTCGAAAACAGACTTGGTGATTATACTTCCAAGTATATTGTATCCCTTATAATATTTCTCAGGTACTCTCATCACACATGTATTAGCTTTTTGAAGTTGTCTCATCACTTAGTGCTATGTCCAGAATTTTTATATTTATTTGTATTTCTTTATGTTTGTGTGTTGATGTGTGTATGTGTATATTTAATTTTAGATAGCTTCTGTTGCTTTGGATTCAAGCTTACTTTTATGTTTTGTATCTGACATAACTAATCTATGGTTAATTCCATCCAATATATTTTTTATTTCAGTGTGGTTTTAGTCTCTTGAAGTTATATTTGGATCTTCTCTTTGTATCTTTCCTGTTTCTAGATAAAATGTTCAGTCTTCATTTTTAAGTTTGAAATACAGTTATACTAACTTGTCTTTATTAGCTAATTTTAAACTCTTTCCATTCTTAGCCAGTGTGTTTGATTATTTATAACATGGATTACATTTGTCCTGCTTTTTGCCTACATAGTACATTTTATCAGATGCCAGAAATTGTGAATTTTACATCAATGAATGATAGTTTTGGATATGTAAATGTATTTTGAAATGTCTTACTTGGAAAATGATCAAAGCTTGTGGTCCTATTTTAGGATTCTTAGAGGAAAACATCAGTGCTTAGAACAAACTTACAAGATACTCCTCGCAGTATTCCACTTAATGTTTGATGAATTATTAGATTTTTCAGTGTCATTGACAAACAACAACAACAATAACAAAAAAACTACTCTCCTTCTGTGACAGCCCCATAGTTTATTCCCTCTGAACTTTTCTTGTTGGTTAGTGCAGTAATTTAGGTTGTTTTCTCACATGTACACATTGATCAAACTTTTATGGATACAGGAAAAGGAACCATTTTTGGCTATTATTTAGTTGAAATATAGTTTTGGTTTTCTTCCATCCTTCCTTCCTTCTTTTCCCCCTTCTTCTTCCTCTCCTCCTCCTCCTCCTTCTTCTTGTCTAGTTTTCTTTCCCTTCTTTCCTGCAAATTCTAGTCACTTTGATATCCATACCAGTTTCATGTCCTCAAGGAGTCCACACAGCTCTACCTCACTTCCCTTCCCTACAGAGTGAATATATTTTTCACATATGAAGAACGTGAATTTGTGAAGAACATGAACTACAGCAAAGTATCTCTAAGGAAGGGAACTAGAGAAAGAAGAAGTTTAACTCATTAAATTCACATTTCACAATGTACTACTTATTTAGGGCTAACTTCTGTCTCAACACGAGATAAATGTATTATCTCACAGTTCTGGAGGATAAAACTCCAAGATCATGGTGTCCAAGGGGCCATGCTCTCTTTATAAAACCTGCTAGATAGATTCTTTTATTGCTTCTTCTTTTAGATTTTGGTAAGTTTTCTGCATTTGCCAGAAAATCGTTGACATTCTTTGATTTTTACATCCACTACTACAACCTCTGCCTCTATTATCATATAGTCATCTTTTCCCACTGTATTTCCATATGCTTCTTAAAAGATCACCAGTCTTAGAATAATATTAGATACAATAGTGGTTCATGCTTTGCCCTCACCACCTGCCAAATTCATGTTCTTCCTGTGAAAAATGTATTCGCTCCTCCATCCCAATGTTCCCCAAATCCAAAACACATCCCATTATCAAATCTAAACTCAAAATCTCATTAAACTACAGTCAATTAATAAATTCCCAATCTTGTTTAAACCACCAAAATCAGTTATCAATGAGACTCCAGGTATGATCCATCCTGTGGTAAAAATCATACCCATCTATAAACCTGTGAGACCACGCAAGAAGTTATTGCCTTCAAAAATACAGTTGTGGAACATGTATATAATAGACATTTCCATTCAAAATGGAACAGATTGGGAAAAAAGGGATAATGGTCTTACATCTAACAGGACACAACCAATTATATTTTAATGCTTGAGGCTAATGTATTGTATTTTGATTTTCTGTCTTTTGAGCTCAAAGAGATAGTCCTATTCCGGCAAATCTTGGCTACAACTTCACCCCTCAGTTCTTAATGGCCTCACTCTCTGAAACCAAGAAGGTGATGCTACCTTCTAGGTCTGTGCAATTGGCCTTTATATCTAAGGATTAGCCCTTGAAATCATTCTTCTTTCATTTTGTTTTATTTATGTTCCTTCATTGCATGTTGACACTGTCTCTGCTGATGGAAAATTCTCAAAATACTTTTAAGTCTTTTGGGCAATTTACAAGGCTCCTACACAACAGATAAGAATGTCCTTATAGATTTCTCCTGAATAGATTTCTGCTGATATTGTTAACAGGATCCATGAATCACATTCTAACCTCTTTTACAAATTCTCAGTGAGCCACACCTTTAGTATTCTCAAAGTATGCTTTCTAATTTTTCTGCAAGACGGCTAGGGTGATAAATTCCAAATATTGATGTTCTGGTTTGTTCAGGCTTAACTATTTTCTCCTCAATTTATTTCCTCTCACATTTTTCTCTAAGCAGCAAGAAGAAATGATGTTGTACTTTCTATGCCTGAAAATTTTCTTAGCTAGATATTCACATTTATCGTAATAAGTTGTACTTTCATCCCAACAGAAGGGCACATTTTAGCAAAATTATCTGCCACTTTATAACAAGAATCAAGCATTTATTAATTTCAACAACAATATCCTCAAGCAACCTAGCATTTTACTATTAACTCAAAATTAACTACTCTATGAAATTGATGTGGGTAAACTGTAATAATCCAAAAGGAAATGATGATGTTGTACACGCACTGGGGGAGCTTTGTAGATAATATGGATGAGTTTGGGTACTATTTGATATGTAATGAGAATCCGCTGGGTACTTTTAATCAGAAATAACTGTTATGTGCTTTATGTTTCAAAAAGTTATCTTTTCATTGACTACTTTTTAAAATGATAATTTTTTATTATTCCATTTTCTCCTCTTTATTGGGGTTATTAACTACATACCTTTGTTTTTGTTGTTGCTATTTTTGTTTTTGCTGGTGATAGTGTTGCTTATAGTTCTTGGGCATACTGTTTAGGGTTTGTACTATACAACTTAACATATCACTATCTATATTCAAGGTTTATTACACAATTTCACATATATTACAAGAAATTTATATAGTCCTAGTCCCCCTCTCCCAAGCCTGTACTCTTATGTTCATTATTATTTAGAAAAAATTCAAGTTTGCTTTTAAGCTTTACTAGGCAGAATTAAAGCAGTCTTTATTTTTAAGTTAATTTCTCCTCACTTCTAAAGTAACAGTTCCATGAGAATGCAGTGCCTGATGTACTATGAGATTTCTTTATTGTTTCTCTGGGAACATAAATTACCCCTCGAAGGAGTGTGACCTCATAAAGTTTTTCACCTTTCTTCCTTATGATCCTGTCAGTGAAATTATATGGTTGCTTCATCCACGTGATCAGATCAGTTCAGTTTGTGATAAGGTAACTCTAGAGATTTCTGGAGCGCCCCCCCCCTTTTGTGGTGTGTGTGTAGCTCTCTTTTTCAGTGTTCTTCTTTGCAAGTTCTAGCCACTTTTTGTCTTCTGAACTTTGTACTCAATCTCCTCAAAACAGAGAGATTCATGAGCTCGAAGCTCCAATTCTGTGTCCAGTAAGTGTGGTGGGACAATTGTTGAACATATCTTTCATGATCATTGCCCTTCATTTTTGGATGTCCGGTGTTTTGAAAACCATTGTTTAATTTATCTCCAGCTCTTAATTTTCTCCTGTGGGAAGATAAATCCAATATATGGTAATACATCATGGCTGGAAGAAAAATGTAGCAACATTTTTTTAAAAATCAGAATAAGCATCAATGATTTAGAAATAGCAATGGAAAATAAATCTACATCCTGGATTTGAGATGGGAAAGTACAGCTTCACTTGAGAGAACATAGTGGTAAACTAGGTTCAACCTTAAGCAAGGTAATTCCAAAAATAGATTATTTTAAGAATAGTTAAATAGTTTTGTTTAGAATTCCAAAGAACACAGTAAGAAGAGAAGTTTAAGCATATGAACATTCATTGAATTAATTACAAAAGATTATAATAAATTCTAGTTGATAATGGATAATGTCTCATATTTTAGGAAGTAACTAAAGCAAAATGGGTATGAGTCATGCAGAGATTTGTCCTTATCTTTTACAGAAGATCATAGTCATAATTCTATAGTTATATAAGAAAGGCAATATATTAACTAGTTATAAATTAGCCAGCCTTTCCCAAATTAGCAGAATTTGAATTTTAGTTTAGGTTAATCCCATCTGAAAGATTATACTTTCCTTTCACTTTTGAGAATAGATCTTACCAGGCATCTAAATCTAATCAATGAGTTATAATATATTTATACACATACAATTCTGCATAGATTTAGCAGATTGGTGAATTTGTTGGCATGTGAAAATATTAAGTACACCAGAACACAAGATCTAATGGAGTTATTGGTCTGATTAAGGTGCATATGCCTATTCTCACAGCAAATGGAGCACTAAGTGGTCAACAGTAGTATTAATTTTCACCAGAAACAATCACTGCCAGGATGAGCTATTGATCATGGTATTATGCTCTTCAGATGTATTGAAAAGTATGCATATTGAATTCTGTTTTTACAAACAAATAGCATTAATAAACATAAAACTGAAGAAAATAAGATTCAACACTGCATCAAGTTTAAGACAAAAAGAACAAGTGAAAATTATTTAGGGATAAAAGATGTTTGAGAATAAATTTGATTTACAAACAAAGGGCTAACAATGGAATGTAAAAGAAAAGCTATATTAAATCCTCTAGTGTTAACAGATAGCTTCTAAGTGATATAGGTCAACATTTTAATTTTGTAATGGAAAATGATGTCCTAAAGTTTCTACTTACTGAATACATGTGCTAATGTAATACTGGGATGGAGATCAGGACTATATTACTTGATACCCAAAATCGTGTTCACCTTATTTCATACCAATTTCACAAACTTAACTTTTCATTTGTTCAGATCAAAACATTATCATTAAAAATAAAAATATATATTTTAATTCAGAACATTTTAAAAGTATTCTGTTTTAAATGATAAAAATTACAAGAAAATTGCTGAATTCTTCACCTTATTCCACCTGTATCAGTGGCCCACTGATTTTGGGAATGACTTGTTTTTCACTGTGCTCAAAGATTCATAAATAGCCAGGTGAGGTGGCACACACCTGTAATTCCAGTGGCTCGGGAGGTTGAGGCAGGAGGATCAGTAGTTTAAAGCCAGCCTCAGCAAGGGCAAGGCTCTAAGCAGCTCAATGAGACTCTTTCTCTAAAGAAAATACAAAATAGGAGTGGGATGTGGCTCAGTGGTCTAGTGCCCCTGAGTTCAATCCTCAGTACCCAGAAAAATAAATAAATGAAAAGATATATAGCCATTTTAATTATGTGAAGCTAGAAAGTATTTTCATATTTAATTATATCAATGCATTTAATGATACATATATAACTATTTTTGACAATGTTAGTATTAATAGAAAAAAACAAATAGAAACAAGAATCTAAGTTTTTAGAATATGCAACTTCTAAAGAAGGCATTTTGATCATATAAATCATTATATAAGAGAATTTTAGCTCACCCAAAATATATTTTGGAGAGGAGAAAGATATTTCAATTCATCTAGGAGAATACAATTCACAGAGGAAAGAAAAGAAAAACTAGTGAGTATGTAACTTATAATGATATATTTTAAATTACAAAAGATATTTTAAATTACTTAAAAGATATCTTTAGAAACCAACTATCATTATGAAGCATAAAATGTAATTAAAAGAAGTGTACGTAAAATTTTATCATTATTTTAAAATATTCTCTCCATCTGAAATAATTATATATTTTTTAATATTTTAGAGGAAATGTTATTTGACTCTGCATTTAATTAATCCTTTGGGGATATTGTGAACTGAAAATTTATTAGTGCAGATGTAAACTTTCAAAAACTGAAAGTGATTAGTATCCTCATGTTGTAAAAACATTGAAAATTATACTAATTGAAGTTGTTAAAAAAAGGTACTAAAGTATTTTCCATTAGAAAACATATATTAACTATATAAAATTTAAGTATAAAATTTCATATTATCACTTAGGCTTTTCTCTTTTCTACAAGATATTTTTGTAAATTATTTTCACTTTACAAACATTTCCTGTGTGTTCATATTTTAGAAAATGCCTTAAATAGCTTTCTTAAGAATGCATTTAAAATATAATTTATATATCAATAAGTTTTTTCTAAAAACACATTTGGCTATTTTAGTAATGTATTCATCAAAATAATTATTTAGTACTTTTTCTCCTATACTTATTTTTTCTGTATTTAGTACCTCAACTTTTTATTTTATATTGATTTTAGAATAGCTTTAAATTCAGGAAATTGTTAAGTTAATGCATAGAACTACCATCCAGCTCACATCTGTTCCTTCTTGTTATTAACAGGTTAATTGGTGCATTTGTCAGGAGTAATGATAGTGATGCACTGTTATTAATTGAAGTCCAAACTTTATTCAGACGTATTTATTCACATTTTGATAGTTTTAACCTAACACTCTGTTTTTGTTCCAGGATTCTATCCAGGCTATCACATTATCTTTAGTCATCCTGTTTCCTAAGCCTCCTTTTGGTTGTCATAGTTTATAATTCTTTTTTTCTTTAAGTAGTGTTTTATTCCTAGAAATTGTCATTGTTCTCAAGCTTTCTCTCCCTCTGCCTCCCTTTGTCTCTCTCTCTCTCTCCCTCTCACTCTCTACTGACTCTATAGCAGCCTTCAAAACTTTACTGATATTGAATGTGGAGATTTGTTTATTTTTAAAACAAAATGACAAATCATTATATCATAATGATAACCTATTTAGTAATTGCATGACATTTTAAGTAAAAATATACTTTGAAATTATAAATCAACTATTTCAAAATATTTATTGTTATATTTTTCATCTTAGGAGTAGATATACAGTAGAAACAACCTATTGTAAAATTTAAATGACTTGTAACAACAAAGATTTAATTCTGGCTCATTTACCATGTCCATTAGGATTCACTGCATTGCTTAGCCTGGTAACCTGGCTGAAGGAAGAGTCAATCTTTGTGGCATTGCTAATCTTGTGGCTAAAGGAAAAGGCCTGATAGCCCTAATAGGAGAGAGAGAGGTGAGTTAACACATTAGTACAATACAGTGGAAGAAACCCAGTGGTGGAGGGACAGAGGAAGTTTCTGGAGATGTTTCTGAGTGCTCTTTTGAGACATATTCTTAAAAAAAAAAAAAAAAAAAAAGTAAAATAGCCTAACTGCAAATAAATGCAAAAGTGATTCAAGCAAAGAAAGCAACTTAAGTAAAAGCAAGCTGGAAATTTCTCAGTTTTTTAGGGAGTTATAAATATTTGGGCCCTATTAAAGGGCACAGTGTGAGGGTGAGGCAGAGAATAAAAGTTGCTGAGCCTGCACAGCTATTCAATATATTTTAACTGTTAGGATATTTGATCATAACAAGAACAAAGTGTAGAAGTAAGCAAAGCATGTATCTGGAGAAAAATCCATTGAGCATTGAAACAAAATCCTACCAGGTACATCTCAGAGTCATTATGGCTAGAACATAGTGAGTAAAATAGAGAATAATAGGGAATGACAGATGAGGAGGAGGCATTGCTCAACCACAGAAGCTCTGAAGCCATCTCAAATCCTTTGAACTCACCCACAATTTTTATGTTCACCTGATAGTGATGGCTCAGAAAAGTAAATTACAAACAAAAAGAAAAAGAAAGAGCAAAATTATCTATAAAAAGAAATGATTCTAACAAAATTTAATATAAACAGGTTGAAATTCATGAGCATGTGGAAATATTAACAAAAATTATTTAAGAAAATCTATAACATTACCTTGAGGTAGTTTCATCATTTAAAAAGACTTATGTGTAAATATTTACATATTGAAAATTACACTTCAAATATTTAGGATATAAATGAACAAACTGCAGGAAAATATGAAATAAATACTTATAGAATTCAGTAAAAAATGGAGAAAATGACAAAACTCTCTCAAATGTGAAGGGAAAGAATAAATTGTATCTCAGTAAACAAAAAGACAAAAATGAAAGATGAGCAAGCAATATAGAGGATAAAAATAACTTTTAAAAAAGAAAATTAGACAAAGACAAGAGAAGAGGGAATATATACTAAAAGACAGCCAACAGATATTTAATACCAGTGAAATAAGAATATATAAAGAGTGAAAGAAAGCACAGTAGTGGAATCATATTTAATAGTATAACTGGGTGGCATAAGTGATAATAGCAGAGTAAGGATGTTCAAAAACTCTCTCTCATAAAAGCAATAAAAATGGCAAAAACATTTGTTAGAATCAAATTTTTCAGAACTTTAAAAGTTAATCAAAGTCCTTAATGACCTGGAAAGTGTTTATTCAGGAATATGGCTGAATCTCAGCAATAATAGTAATTTTTGTGGCATTTTTATTTGCCAAATTCCATTCCTTATTATCCAGCTTAAGCACTAGCCTTGAAAAATAAGTCCACATTTTTAGAATCAGATTGAGGAAAGTTGATAAAGCTAGAATTCCTTCAAATTGTCAGTGCCAAAAATAAATCTAGGTAAATTTTAAAAGTTTGAAATCATACAAATTATGTTATCCAACCACAATGAAATTAAATTATAAATCCTTAACAGAAATATATTTAGAACACTCACAAATATGTAGAATTTAAACACCATACTTGTAGATAGCCAAGATGTCAAAATATAAAACAAATTAGAATATAGTTTTGGTAGGAATAAAAACAAATCAGTATATATCCAAATGTCAGTGATGTAATTTAAAAAGTGCCTAAAGGGAAATTTATATGTATAAATGGCTAAATTTTAAAAGGAACAAAAGTTGATCAAGTCAATAACCCAATCCTTCATTTTAAGGAAACAAAAAAGAGCAAATTAAATCCAAAACAAGTACAAGAGAGATTAAATGATAAATCTACAAAATATGGAAAAACAATAGATAAAACCAAATTGTTAAAACTGACAAAATTTAGCACTACTTACCAAGAAAGACAGAACACAGGGCTTACAAAAGAAGCAACTATAGAAGTGACATTACTACCAACCTTACTGTAATAAAAAGTACTGTAATGCAATACTCTGAATAGTTCTATGTCAAAAATTAAATAACTTAGATGAGATGAAAAATGTCCTGGACAAACACAAGCCACCAAAAAAGATTCAAGAAAAGAATATAAAATCTTAATAGACCATTGACAATAAAAATGGTGGAGTTGGAGATCAAAAACTTCTCCATAATGAAAATGACAGACAAGATGGATTCATGATGAATTTCACTAATTGGAGCAGCAGAACTCCTGACCAAAGCCTTTTCTGTAGTATGACATCTACCTATCATATCATTCACTCTTGGTTCATTTCAGTCCAAAATGGCTATGTCTGTCTGGTAAAAAAATTCTCAAAATCCTCATGCTTCTTCCATGTATAGCACAGGGATTAGACAAGAGTCTTCTCCATATCATTAGACAGTAGTGTACTTCACAGATCTTTTTTGGATAATCTCATATCTATTCTTGACTACTAATAAAATGATTTAAGTAACCTATGATTATAACGTTGGATCTCATCAGCAAAAATTTCTCCAGGCAGATCCTTGAAGTGTGCTTTTTTCCAGAGAACACTTCCCAACAGTGAATTTTTGCTTCCTTTGCAATATAGGTAGACCAAGAACCTCCCAAATAATCAAATGCTATTTCAATTTTACTTAAAAGTATTTTCCTTGGTTTGCCTCTTCTTTTACATTTTTCTGTAATATGCAAGGAGTAACCAGAAGATACATTCAATCGTTTACTTAGAAATTTTCTCAAATATTAAAGTTCATCACTTAAAATTTCTAATTTCCATATAATGATGGCCAGATTCCTCATTCCCTAAAATCGTGGCCAAAATGCACATCAGATATATTTTGATATTCATATTTCTCCTGCAATTCTGTTTCTGCTAATGTATGCATTTTCTAAGATGATATAGGATTTTTTTTTGACCAGGCTGTTTATTTACTATTGAACATTCACTAAAAATGCCTCTTATACCCATTTCTAGATCATTGAAAGCAATCTGGATTTATTTTAAAATGTACCTCCAAATTTAATTAGCCTACTGAACTTCAAAGCCACTTGCACACTTCTTTTTTGTAACTGCAGTACCTTAACCCCCTTAGCAGACTCTTTGAGTACTAAGTGCTACTGTAACAATCTACTAAAGACTTAAAGCCTTAAAACAACAGAAATTTATTCTCTCACTTTTCAGAGAAGAATAAGTCTAACATCAGGGTGTCAGTAAGACTATGCTCGCTCCAGGGACTACGGGACAATCCATTACTTGCCTCTTCTAGTTTCTGGTTGATGCTGGCATTTGTTGGTATTCCTTATCATGTGTGCATACTGCTATAATGTGTGACTTTATCTTCTCATCACCTTCTGCCTTTTGTGTAGCAAATATCTCTTTGACCCTCAGGACAGTTGCAGTGGCATTTAAGACTTACCCAGATATTCAAGAACCATATCTTTATTTTGAGACCTTTAATCACATCTGCAAAACTTTGCCATATAAGGTAACATTCAGTGTTTCCAAAGATTAGGACCTGAGACCATGATGTGGGATGATAATCAGCCCACTGTACCAGACAACCTGAAGTTCTCTAACCAATAAAAACATGAAAAATGAAGGTGAATAAAAGAGAATTTTTTAGACTGGCAAAATAGCTTCTGTTTCTCTGCTGAGATTTCCCATTTCTATATTCATCAAGAATATTTGATTTTATGTCCTTGAAAAGTTATGACAGCTACTTTAAAAACCACTTGTCTGACAAGTCTAGCCATGCTACATCAGGGTAACCTCTATTGATTGTGCTGTGTTTGGATCACACCTTAGGGTTTCTTTTCATGTCTTATGATATGTATGTGACTAGTTGATACACTGTAGAGGTTCTAAATTCTGTCATGTTTCTCAGAAGAGTATTTTTATATGCATTTTCACATTCTTTTAAATTGGCCTGATTCAAAGTTCAATTATGTTTTCCTATGGAAGCTAACACATGAAATTTTATTTAGGTTTTATATTTAGCTGAGCTTCTTGAGGCCTACCTTGAATATGCATAATTTAGAGATGAGTAAAAAACGTGAGCTTTTGAGCATTATTTTTAAGATAGCTATAATAATTTTAATACTATGATATTTTGGTACATGCACACACTGTATGTTAATCAGTGCAGAATATTTAGGTTATCTATCCTCTCAATCATTTACCATTTATTTGTGATGAGAACATTCAAAATCCTCTAGTCTAGACATTTTATTTATAAGACACAATATTATTTGCTTTAATCACTCTACTCTGTCATTTTTTGACAGAACTTACTCTTCCTGCCTAGCTGCATTTCTATAAACCAATCTCTTGCCATTTCCCCCTCTCCTCTCTAATCCCAGGTCTCTGGTAACCATTATTCTACTCTTTACTTCTGTGAGTTCAGCTTTTTGAGATTCTAAGTATGAGGTTATTTATGTAGTATTTATCTTTTTGTTCCTAGCTTATTTTACTAACAATATGATTTCCAGGTCCATTCACATTGACACAAATTACATGATTCCATTTGTTTTCGCACAGTAGTATTCCTTTATGTGTAATATCAGCTCATAATAGGCTGTCAACTTACATGTAAAACACACAACTATAAAACTACTAGAATAAAACAGAAGAAACACTTTAGGATGTTTGTCTGGGCAAAGATTTTTTGGATAGGATCCCAAAAGCACAGGCAAAACTTGACAAATGAATTATGTCAAACTGAAACATCACAGTGAAGGTTCTGCATACCAAAGGGCGGGGGGAATTAATGGACAGCCTACAACATGATAAAAAAAGTATTAACAAATACACATCTGATAATAGTTTAATACACAGGATATACAAGAAACTCAAATTGCAGCCAAGAAACAAATAAACAAACAAATAACCAAATAAGCTGGTTTAAAACTGGACAAAAGAATGCAAGGACATTTCCTCCAAAAGAGAGGAAATGGTTAAGAAGTATTTGAAAAACTTCTGAACATCACGAATCATCAGTGAAATGCAAATGAATTATATTGATACTACCTTACTCCAATTAAAATTGGATTATCTGAAAGCCAGAAAGATAAATTCTGTTGTCAATGTGAAGAAAAGAAAATTCTTACACATTTTTGGTGGGAACGTAAATTAGTATAAATGTTGTGGAAAACAATACAGAGTTCTTCAAAAAGCTAAAAGCAGAACTACCCTATGATCCAGCAATCACACCACTGAGTATATGTACAAAGCAATAGCAGTATATTGAAGAAAAAGGTGTACTCTTGTTACAGAACCACTATCCACAATAGCCAACATAGGGCTTAAGTATCCATCAATGAATGAATAGATTGAGGAATGTTTTCTCATGTGTTAGTTCCCTTTTCATAACTGTGACCAAAATATCCAACAAGCACAACTTAGAGGAAGAAAAGTTTACCTTTGGCTCATGATTTCAGAGGCCTCAGTCTATGATCAACCACTTCCATGGCTCTGGGCCTGAGATGAGGCCGAATATCATGGTGAAAGCACTGGTAGAGGAAAAGTTGATAAGCTCATGGCTAGCAGGAAGCAGAGAGCACAAGGAGCCAGGGACAAAATGTATAATCCCCAAGAGCCTGTACCTAGTGACCCACCTCCTCCAGTCATACCCCATCTGCTTACAGTTATAAGCCATTCGAAGTTGTCCAGAGAATAGCTTTGAAGAAATCTACAAACGTTGGGGAACAGGAATCACCTCAATAATTGGTATAGATGAATCAGAAGCACAGGACTGGAATAGCTGGTGCTTTAGATGGAAGGGACATTTTGAAAGTGGAAGGGTAGAGCTCTGTTAGAAAGTTTGTCCTATAAATAGTATACAACTGAGGCATACATGAGAAAGCAGGAACAGTAAGGGAATTGAAACCTATGAAGCAGTATTATTTAACTGTATTTTATTCACAAGATTATCCTGGCAGGTAATTCTAAGAAGTATGTAAAAAGAGTTTGCCTAGTACTGTTGAAGAAAATAATACTAGTCTGAGACAATGACTAATGAATCCAGAGTTTTTACTCATCCAGTGTTGATTTGTCATACTTTTTATGTGTTTTGCTGCGATAGTTACAATCGAAGTCCTTAAAATAAAAGCCTCATTAATAAAATGGTGGGAGATGTAGTCTCCAAACAATCATGAGTAAATTATTTAAAACAAAGAATCAGATATTGACCTCAAAATAAAGATACCTGGAATTTATCTACAGCATCTGATTTCTTATAGTTTCCTGCCCCAATCCATTCCCCATATATAACCTTTCTTTATGAAAACAGTTAAGAGTACTTCAAAAGGGCTTTGTGACGAACTTTCAGCATTGCTTAGGCAAGGGCAATATTTGGAAAGCATCAGCATGAGTTTGAATCTAGTAGCATACTCCTGACACCTTAGTCCACTTTAATTAAATCCCATAAACTTTAGTTTATATGCCCAGGAAATACCGTTTCATTCTTAGGAAATCTTAATCTCATAAATATTACAAGACACTCCAGGGTTATCTATGGATCATTTTTGTTAATATTCACATAAACTTTTTGCAATGTACACTGCATGTTTCATACTAACTTTTAAATCTTGTTTTCAATATAAGTAAAATAGTTCCTATTTCAGAAGAATTTTTTTCTCAAATTATGTGTAGCATCTTTTGGAAATTACAAATTTTTAAATTAAATGTTATTTGTGTCTTTGAGAAGCACTTACTAGCTCATTCATACAGCAAATCACCAAATGGACTAGACTAAAAACTACACAAAAGCAGCACTTTTGCATTATATTACCTTAAATAAGACTTGTTATAGCAATGATCTGCAAAACCAGATGTGTTCTGGGGCCTTACCAGGTACATAAATTAGTGAAGAAAGGCTATAATAATAAGGGAGTAGTAACTAAACAGTGTTTTCTGCATATGAGGTAAATTAAAACAAATTTGTAAAATATAACTCCCCATCAAATTTGCAATTGAAATTTCAGAATGTACAACTATATTATGTATTGTACTAGAGAAAGAGAAGCTATGCTACAGTAAAACAAACTAAAAATGGCAGTGGCTTAATGAAATAACATTTTATTGCTTCCTGTGGTACTGTCTACTATGTTCAGTGAGGGTTCTGTTATATGCATTCATTTAAATAGTCAAACTTTTATATTGTGATTTTTTTTAAATTTCATATTTGACCTTCTTGGTCTCAGCAAAAGAGGACAAAACAAGGTGAGAGTTCTCCCAAGAGGATTTCTAGAGTCATGTCTAGAAATCAGGTAAGTTATTCTTAGCTACATTTTATTGGCCAAAACCCAGTCATACAATGTGATTAGAAAGCCCTGGGGGAAAAATAATTTTTGAGAGTCCAGAATGAAAATAAAATAGATTCTAATACGAAGCTTTTCCCAAAATTTTATTTCAATAAAATTAAGTATTAATATCCTTTTAATAAAAAAACACCTTAGATTATGCTCTAAATACATAAAATGTGAAATTAGTAATTATATGTGATCACTAAACTGAAGAAGTTAAAATGTAATTGATGTAAAATACTACTCAAATTTTAACTACAAATTTAATGGTTATCTTTTTTATTTTGACATTTTTAGTCATTGGCTTATTTAGCAAATACAATTTTGCTTAGCCTACCATTTTAGTGCTTTAGTACAAATTATCCCAGTATTTGCTAAAGACAAGTTATATTAAGAGTCCTTCCAGAGGCTGTTACCAAAAAACACTTCTGTAACGCAGACTCTGTTAGAAAACATAAAATCGCTCTAATGATCTTCAGGAACATCAGAGCTTTGTATTTTATTTTATTTTATTTTTTGGTTCTGGGGATTAAATTCTGGGCACTTGACCACTGAGCCACATCCCCTGCCCTATTTTGTATTTATTTAGAGACAGAGTCTCACTGAGTGGCTTAGTGCCTCGTTTTGAACTTCCTATCCTCCTGCCTCAGCCTTGCTAAACCTCTGGGATTACAGGCCTGTGCCACGGCACCAGGCTAGAGCTTTGTAATTTAAAGCTTGATTGTCTCAGTGATAGAAACTCAACCATTGCTCTTTAACTAGAAGAAAGACTTTACCATATCTCTTTGTACTCCAATGGGTAAAATACAGTCTTTTGAAATGTTGATGTTTTCAGCTTCATCAAATATAAAAGTAGACTAAAATAATGGAGAGAGAGAGAGGGTTTTGGCCAATAAAATATAGCTAAGAAGGACTTACCTGATTTCTAGACATGACTCCAGAAATCCTCTTGTGAGAACTCTCACCTCATTTTGTCCTCTTTTGCTGAGACCAAGTAAGTCAAATATGAAATTTAAAAAAAATCACAATATAAAAGTTTGACTATTTAAATGAATGCATATAACAGAACCCTCACTGAACATAGTAGAGAGTACCACAGGAAGCAATAAAATGTTATTTCATTAAGCCACTGCCATTTTTAGTTTGTTTTACTGTAGCATAGCTTCTCTTACTCTAGTACAATACATTATATATATATATATGTGTGTGTGTATATATATATATATATAGAGAGAGAGAGAGAGAGAGATGATATTAAGAAGGTAAGAATTCTGAGCACAGGCTTACAAAGGTCCCATAGCATGTTTTCTTGTTACTTTTTTGTCTACTATATAAAGATTTGTAATTGTTGTTGTTGTTGTTGTTTCCCCAATATAATAAAATAAACTTTTTTAGGACAGTGACTATATTTTTATATTTATTTTTTATTATTTGGCATTAAAATACCTAATGCAGTAGCTAGCAAAATTCTGTATGAATTAACCAGTAAGTTAATTAAGATTAAAGGGGGAAAAATAATTGTATGGTTAAATACAACATAGGTAAAGCAACTTTGTTTTTACATCTTTCTTTTTTTCTTTCTTTTTTTTTTGTATTTTTCTTTTCTGATCTCAAGAGTAGTTGTTGATACGTAGCCAATTATCACAAACATACAGACTTAAAATAATCTGTGGTTATTTTCTGTTTCCATGAGGTGGGAGGTGAGGGATCCCGTTAGGGGTCTTGCAAGGAGGCAATCAATGGTGTCAGCTGGGCTTATTCACTTTTAGAGCTCTTCATCCTCTGCTGAGCTGAATGGGGATGATGGCGTCTTCCTTGGGATTCTACCACTACGGTCTGTGTTTCCTTGGAAACTATAAGGCGGAAACCACTTTTGACTTCCAGAGGCTCCTCAACTCCTGGACACATAACTCTCTCCTAAAAGTACCTGCACCATAAGAGCATACACACTCAAGGCCAATATGAGACTCCTTGGCTTCAAAAAGGAGCCCTGATCCTCTTAAAGGGATTGCCAGATTAGGTGAGGCCCACCAAACCTCCACATTAGCTCAAAATCAACTGGCTAATTACATCCCCAAATTTCCTTTGCTGTATAACAGCATAATCAGTAGAGTGATCTCTCATATTCACAGGTTTTTCCCATACTAAAGGAGAGGGAATTACACAGGACATGGGTAACTGAGGTTCATCTTAGAATTCTACCCACCGTACCCCAGATGCCAAGTTGTAAGTTAATCACACTCTTCACATGACTCAATATACTGAATTTGGTCACTGCTCCAAGTCATCAATGCTCTGCAATACCTCTCTCCTACCTAGTCAATCTTTGTTTATCCCCTCCCTTTTATTTATTTTTTTAAAATATTTTTTTAGTTGTAGATGGACACAATGTCTTTATTTTATTGCTTTGTATAAAATAAAAGGATCGAACCCAGGGCCTCACGCATGCGAGGCAAGTGCTCTACCGCTGAGCTACAATCCCAGCCCTGTCCCTTCCCTTTTAAATCCACTACGCTGTTTCAATCCATACGCTATTGCTCTTATGTGTTCTTATGAATGTTTTGTTATCTGTTGGAGCTTATTGTTTGTATGTTAGCTATGGGTTAGAAATCATTTTGTTCTTTATTTTACTGTTTCTCTAATCATCCTTTATTGAAAAATATATTCACATTTCCATATGAGCATTAATTTCTTCTTTCTAAATGCTCAGAAGATCTCCATGTTGAGAAACTATATTGTCTCATTTAACTGCATACCCTGGGATGTAACCTCAAACTGCCTCCAATTCCTGATGAAATAGAAGTAATAGAATCTTTATATTTGTTCTTTTGGGTCCTGTATCTTTTGAAAAAATATCCAGAAAGATAATTCCCACTTTTAAGTGTATAGTTTAACCTAATTGCAATATATTATGCCAACTAGTTCTCCACAATAACTGCACAAATCCATGATACCAGAGCCAGTGATGAGATTTACAAGAGGCCCATATGCATGTTACAGTTATCATTTTACACTGTTTAATACAACAGATATGAAGTGATGTATCCTTGTTGTCTGACATGAGTTAGATTATGTTCTCCAAGAATGACCTGTTGAAGCCCTAACTCCAACTTCCTCAGAGTGTGACCTTATTTGAAAGTAGGGTTGATGCAGATATACTTAATCAAAACGAGGCCATACTGGAGTAGTATGAGCCCTAACAAGACAACCAGGTTTCTTATAAAGAGATGGTCATGCAAAGATATGGAGACACAGAGAAACTCCAGTGGAAAAGGAGAGAAGCCAGGAAACACCAAAGATCACTGGTCACTAAGAAACTAGGAGAAATAAATAAAGCAGATTCTACCTCAGCCTTCAAAGGGAACCAGTCCTGCTGATCCCACTTCCAGCCTCCACAATTGTGAGAGAATACATTGCTGTTATTACAGCAACCCAGTCGGTAGTTCTTCTGTTTTACAACACTAGATAATTAAATTCTATCTTAGAGCCGGATGTGGTGGCGCACGCCTGTAATCCCAGCACTTTGGGAGGCTGAGACAGGAGAATCGCGAGTTCAAAGCCAGCCTCAGCAATGGCGAGGCACTAAGCAACTCAGTGAGACCCTGTCTCTACATAAAACACACACAAAAATAGGGCTGGGGATGTGGCTCAGTGGCTGAATTCAATCCCTGGTACCAAAAAAAAATTTATCTTAGAAAACATTCTTATGATTACTAATATTTACCTATGTGTTCTTATGTTTCTTATTTTGGGTTCCCACAAATCACCTATTCATATCCTTTTCTGATATTTTAAATGGATGCCCCTATCTTTTCTTTTTGCTTGATGGGATTTTTAATATTATGGTAGCAGAGCTTATTTGATTTTGGATGGTGTAAATATATTCTTAAATTGAAACCCCCTGAATTTGTATATTATGTTATTTGTTGAAATATATTAGCATATATGATTAAATTGGTTTTAGTTTTATGGCTCGTGGTTTAAGTAGTTCTATACCGTTTACTATCACAGTTTCCATGCATCTTCTTTTTACATTGCATTTTACTTTTCAAAATTACCTTTAATTCATGCATAGCACATCTATACCTGCAATGTTAGATTCCTGATTTACTATTTTATTATAGAGTGAGCCATACTTCATGGTACAAATCATTTATCTTTTCCCATAGATTTATAATAGCATATTTTTCTTTTGTTTTAAAATAAATAAATTTGATATATATTACATAGACACAAAAACACCAAATCATGATTTGTACATCACTGAGTTGTATTTCTTCATACGTAATCTTTGAGAGCTTTGTTGCTCCTCTACCTCTATTTCTGTCTAGAAAATACTTGTACATGTCTTAAAATTTCAGTAGATTTTCACTTAGTAGATTTTTACTCATTGGTAGAAACCCTAATACTAGCCCCATGCCCTGGCAAAATATCCTAGCCATAACTCTTTGATGACACAAATGAGCTTTTTGAAGATAGTAACCTATTTTGGGGACAGTAAGAACAAAATCTGTGTATGACACTATATGATCACTTAAACTCCGAGTAGCCACGCCCAACAAGTTATCCCACAAATTTAACAATCAGTCCAAGGACTGAAACTCTCAGCCCCAATCTCAACATACTTCCAGGAGTGGGGTGCTTCAAATTAGAAAACTGCATGTACCTAGATTGCTTATTGGGGGCTGAGGGGAAGTCTGTGTCCTTGTTAACACTCTGCACTACATGCGTGTACGTAACACTCAGCAATTGTTATTATAGCAGGGAACATGCACAAAAGAAGTCTACTCTACTGATTAAACAGACAAAATAACTAAAAGCCCTCCCCTTTTCTGATGTGTTTTCCTGAATTCCCCTACCCTATCCCTCTGAAATGGGCAGACTGGCTATAAACAGTTTTGAAATTCTGGTTTGTGCCCATATAAAATTCTGGGTCTTGAAGTTTTTTGTTTGTTTGTTTTGTTTTGTTTATTTTTCACAAATGACTTAGATTGTAAAACAGCTTTGAGCCAGGAATGGTTTATTGTACAAATGGGTCAACTCTATCCTTGGTATCTTGGCCCCTACATTGTTTTCTTCACAGTGAACTGAGACCTGAGACTCCTTGGTTCAAAAGCCTATAGCCACTAACTACAAATGTTTACATCTCTATTTAAAGAAAACTTAGCCCAAAAGAGCAAATTTTTAGTCAATTATAGAGCACTTTCTTTGTGTAACCCAGAAAAGTTTGCTCAACATCTGCTAACCTTAGGATAAATAATTTAAGGTGGGTTAGCCTTAAAGATTGCAAGTGGCTGCTACCTTTTGGAGACCTCTAACACAGAGAATCCCTGCCATGATGTTGAGTGATATAAATGCAGGAGTTCTTTCTGTGATCCTTTCCTCCTCTTTCCTACCCTTGAATGCAAACCCGTCAGGGCCAGCCAAATAAAGCTTGTATGCCCTGCTGCCAAATCATAGTCACATCTTTTGCCTTAATTGATCTCAAAATTTCTCACATTCCCTGCAATCTCAGTCCAGATACATTAGCATTCAGATCCTTGAACTGAATAAAGTAACTTTATCTCCTGGAAGAACAAAATAGAATAAATGCCTATGGGAGTTGTAAATTATCTTTCATAGATAGCTTCAAAAACTGGGTTAGGGTTTCAAGGTACCATAGCACATTCTATAATACAGCCACTATGGAGGCTAAGGCAGGAGGATCGCAAGCTCAAGGTCAGACTAGCAATTTAGGGAATTCTATATCAAAAAGTAAAAACAAAACTGAGAGGTACAGCTCAATGGTAGAATAACTATGGATTCAATCTCAAATATCTCTCTCTCTCTCTCTCTCTCTCTCTCTCTCTCTCTTTCTCTCTCTTTCTCTCTCTCTCTCTCTCACACACACACACACACACACACACGTTCAATAGATTAGCAGCTCAGATCCACAGTTAACTTGCCATTACAGATTTGCTGTCATTTTCACTAATAAAAAGTTATTACTATTGAATGTTTAATATTGGTAAATTGCTCTTTCATACATTTTAAAACAATCTGAATTTTTTTTATACTTTCCCCCACAAATTATAGTGATGAGTAAATGAAATACTACATATAAAAAATAAATTTCAGGCAGGACACAGTGGCTCAAGCCTGTAATCCCAGCACTTAGGGAGGCTGAGACAGGAGACTCGCGTGTTCAAAGCCAGCCTCAGCAATGGCGAGGTGCTAAGCAACTCAGTGAGACTCTGTCTCTACATAAAACACAAAATAGGGCTGGGGATGTGGCTCAGTGTTCGAGCACCCCTGAGTTCAATCCCTAGTACCAAAAAAGAAAAGGTTGTTACACACATACACATATTTATATATACACAGCCATATATATGTACACACACACATATATATAGATTCACACACTATATATGTATAAAATAATGTATAGTACATATATTATATATGTAAATATTGGGAGATATCTATGAGATATAAAATATATTGTTTGGAATTTTCATTTGACATCATGTTTTTATAGTTCTGGGATATGAGCACTCATGTCCAAGGAAGAGTTCAAACATGTTTTAACCCCAATTTAAACAAAGAAAAAGAAAAGAAGAGGGAAAATAAATAAAGTGAAGTTGTCATATAATAAGAAATTCTCCATGCATATTTGACAAATGGAGCAAGGAAGGACCAAGCACAGTCTTCTTTTAAGAAGTAAAATGTAGCTGTGGACTCAGTCATATGTCTAAGACTGACTTTGTAATGAGAATTCAGGAGTGTGAACAAGAACACATGATTGAACTTAGAGTTCTATTACAGTACACTATAAAATGATGAACTATTAATTTAACAGAGTTTTGCATGAAAGTCTAGTCTTTTTCTGTGAGACTGGGTTTATTAGAAAGAATGATTGGAAGCCATTAGAGAAGAAGCAAAGCTAACTTCTTTCAGATGCAAGGTTTCTATATTCCCACTTCTTACAGACATATGGGCAAGGGTAATAGGTTTGGCTTCAACAAGAAAAATACTAGCACTTTCACAAGTTAACTAATTCATCAAGGGGACAAAACCAATGTGAAATCATCTACGGAAGCCAAGAATACTAAATTGTGTATGGTCATTGTGCATGCTTCCTTGTAGTAAAGTAATGAGAAATAATCGTCTTCCTAAAGTCAAGTGCTTCACATTTAATTAACCAATATCATAACATTCACTTGCATGCTCAGGGGATAGATTTCTGAAAGTTGCTCCTGCAGTTTATTGAGCTCTTTTTTGCATGCAAAATGGTTTTGTTGACATGTAAAATAAATAGTTAGATCCTTTTTAATAAAACCAGAATCTCACATTGCTTAGTCAGTGGCATAATTATATTCTGTGATAGGGAGATTTGGAAAGAAGAAAGCATAGCTAAGAAAGAAGTTCAAATGAGGAAACATTTTTTAGTTATATATGATGATTTTTGCATAGAGGAAGAAGAAAAGCAAAAACCAAAAAGGAAATCAGAAACTGAAAAGCTTTATTTTAAGATGTTGGGTTTATCGTCTGTACTACAGAATGTGCATTTTTTCCCCATTTTTAATCATGAAAATATGAAGTAGGAATAAAATAAGGAAGCTGACATATTTAACAAGCATAACATAACTCCTCTTGTTATGATTTTAGAAGTCATCATTGCAATTATTCTTATGACTGAGAAGTAACTTCTTTTTACATGAAAAGAAGTGTGTGCCTCACTCCTAAGAGTTACGGCTTTCTCTGTCTTAAGCGTGAGTGAAGAGAGAGCAAGAGGCCACTGAGGACAGTAAGTATGAGTCATAGAATGATTGTACTAAGCGAAATATAAATCTTAAACATACTAAGAAATACTAGCACTTGGCCTAAGGATAAAAAAAAATTTTGAATTACTGTTTCAAATTTTATTTGAATTTTTAGAGAAAATCATGGTCAAAAAGGGATATATAACATATTCAAATTTAAAATAAATGCATTAATAAATAAAAAAAGAAAAAATGCATTAAGTAGATTATATTCATCAGGCATTATTAAATAACTCCAACAACCCAACACAACAACAAAATCCAATTAAAGTAGGACCAAAGAATTTGAATACACATTGCTTCAAATAACATATAGAAATGGTCAACCCTACTAGCCTTTGGGGAAGTGGAAATCAAAACTACAGTGAGATACTTTGTCACACTCACTAAAATGGCTATCATAAAAAATAAAAAGTGGTTGATAAGGATACAAAGACATTAGAACCCTTGTACATTGCTGGTAGGAAGATGATATGCTGTCAAAAGCAGTTTGATGGGTTTCTCAAAAAGTTAATAATAGAATTACCATAAGACTGTGCAATTCTACTGCCAGGTATATGCCCCAAAGTGAAAAGAGGTACTCAGAAAATTACTTCTACATGCATATTCACAGAAGCACCAGTCTTAGTAACCAAAATGGTATATATGTCTCAAATATCCACCAACAAATAAATAGATAGGCAATGTCAGATAGATAGATATATGAATATTATTTAGAAATAAAAAGGAATGAAATACTGAAGTGTTGCATTATGGATGAGCTTCAAAAATGTTATTCTAAGAGAAAGGAGCCAATCACAAAAGGGCAGATATTGAGTGATTCTATTTATATAAAATATTCAGAAGAGGGAAATCCATAGAGATAGAAAACATAGTGGTGGTTGTCACAGCTGAGGACAGGGGGCAGGGGGAGAAACTGCTGAGCTATGGAATGGAAAACATTGTGATATTCTTCAGACGTTGGTATTCAGAAGTTCTACTTAGTCATTAAAAAAGGCAGTGTTGCAAACATTAATATAATGCAGGAAAGTAAACATTGTTTAAAACTTAATAGGGGAATTGAGCCCTAATTACTAATTAAAAAAAAGAACCTAACTTTGGCTCCTACAAAAAAAAAAACTATTTTATATTGGTGTTAACTATCAATGGGATAAAAAAGTAATACATGTTTAAAGACGCATTTGAAAATGTGAACAGATAAAACTCTAAATAATCACTTCATCATGAACTGCATTTTCCAAGATTACCCCAATGCCTGGCTGGATGGGGTCATTGAGTTATTGCTACACTAGATTAAGCTAATGTTAATTTTATTGCTGTATTCAGGAGAATGAAAACATACCAAAGTACACATAATTCTTGGCATTTTACTTTTTAAAATTTTTGCTTTTTAATCCATTTCCCTTTAAGTTTTTAATCATCTTTTCAGAGAGGATTTTCTTTTATTCTGTTCGTGTGTCTGAGGAATTAACAGTCCTATTCTCAGTGGTTTCAAGTAATCAAAACCTCCTGATTCAAACACTGTGCAACCGGCAGGGGAATATTATTAAAAGGGCTTTGCAGATTTGTTCAGTACTCTGTTCAGAATATGAAAGTGCAGACTTTTAAATATATCTGAGATGAGATTGTCAGTCTGTCACCCTGCTGGAAGAACTTTTGAACTTGACATTTTCCATTATTTACAGTAGGAAATACTGGAGTCGAATTTCTGCTAGACATGGTTTTGGGTAGTAGAAGGTATAGAATAAGGCCAGATTTGTAGGTTTCAGATTCAAGAGTTCATTCATTTTTAAACACGCTGAACCTCAGTCAGTGATTTGTTGAAGGCCTTTTGAAAGATTCTCTAGTGAAGGTGAGGCCATTGGAGGCAGTTCACACTACGGTTGTGTATGTGTGTGTGTGTGTGTGTGTGTGTGTGTGTGTGTGAGAGAGAGAGAGAGAGAGAGAGAGAATGTGTGTGTGTTGGGGGGAGCAGACAGACAAGCAGGCAAGCAGGCCCTCTTGCAAATGCTTAAGAAAGAAAGGAAGAATCTTACCCTGAATGGGTTTTTATGCCAAGAGTGGTATGGCTGAATTTAAGTCACTGTAGTGGAAGAGTGTCCTGTGATGAAGTACAGATAGCAAGCCCAACATAATATTTAATTGTGGATGCTTATTAAGGAAAGGAGAAAACAGAACAGTATCTCGGAAAGGTACAGGATTCAAATGATGTTTGCAAGCACA
>PVHX01013877.1:50000-52548 GCA_004024805.1 Geosciurus inauris
ATTTATTTGGGCATTTAACCACTGAGATACATTTCTAGCCCCTTTTTTAAAAAGATATTTTATTTAGTGACAAGGTCTCCCTAAGTTGCTTAGGGCTTTGCTAATTTGCTGAGGCTGGCTTTGAACTTGCTATCTTCCCACCTCAGTTTCTGGTTAAGTGCTTATTTTTAAGTAATAATAATTTGTTTTCCAGACATTTTTGGTAACATGTCCTCTAAAAATAGCTCAATTTCTAAAAACTGTCTTACATTTACTTTTTCCTTTTATATTTCAAAATATTCAGATTTATGACATAGCTGCATTTTATTTCACTGTGTCTGTTCAGTCTTATCTGAAGGTATGAATTCCCTTAACTTTACTAAGGAGGCATTATCATAAGTTCAGAATACAACTTAATTTCATAAGGAAGATTCAGTACATACAATACCTCCAACTTGTTTCCAACAATTATGAAAATTGACTTATACTTGATTACCCATCTATGAGAGTTTTACATGCAAATTCATAATGTGTCAGCAAAGGAAGGGATAGTTATTTGTTTAGGAACTAATGGAGGGCCTAGCTCTGAGTCATATTTTATAATGCATAGCTAAGATTTATTGAATATTTACTATGTCCTTTATTATTATCATCCCCCCCCAAAAAATAATAACTAAAGTCTCACACATCATAATTTGGATGAAAATATATGTCCACCTTTTACTGTTACATTTTAATAACAAATTTCTTTCTTTTTTCCTTTCCTTCATCTCTTCTTTCCCACTTTTTATTCTCCTTCCTACCTCTCTTCTCCCTACCCTCCCTTTCCCTGTCCTGTCCTGTCCTATCCTCTCCTCTTCTTGCCATCAGGATAAACTCTATTTTGTTTTGGCTGCAGGATTAGTAATGTGGTTTGGAACCTATCATCCCTTTCCTGCTTTTTTATAGACTTTAGGATTAGGCGAACATAATTAATTTTTAAGCCAGTCTCTAAATCAAATGTTCAGACACACTTGAGATAGTCAGTGTTTTTGCTTAGCACAAAAAGCCTCCCAGCAAAAAACAGGTAACAACCCAATACCTATTTTCATGTCTGGAGAAATATTTTAGTTTGTTTTCACCACCATGGAAACATAAAATGATCTGTACAAAATGTCTTCAAAATGCTCGTTAGGAGAGTTTAACTTCAGCATCTTCTCAGCCTGAAATTTTCTAGAAACCACTCTTTGTACACTTCAAAATGAAGATTGCAAAATATACAAAATTCTCCCTGCTTCCTTTTCCCAGAACACATTTCTGAGTTCCTAATTCCATTTATAGAAGGTGAAAGCCAATTCCTTTCTTTTTTAATCAAAGCAATCTTCAGCCCCAAAGTCTCCTGTTATGTTCTTTGAGAAGCTCTCTCCCACCCTCACCTGCAGGACTATAGACTCTGTGGCCTAGGGGGAGAGTGCTGTTAATTGAGAATGACCAAAAAGTACTACCAATTTGATCCTGCAAGTCAGAGAACTTGGAAAAAGCTAAAAAGGCTATTCTCCCTGGTATTGATCCCCATATGAAGCACAATCACAGGTCGCCAGCAGTTTTTCCTTCTCTTGTTTAAAATCAGATGTAATTTACTGTTGACAAACAGCAGTGTGAGATGTGTTCGATTTGAGGTCACTTCTCTCTACTCTCCACTTTGATCGTGTATCGAACACCCAAGAAATGTTCAGTTATTTTTAGCTGACTAAGATTATACCAGCTCTCCATGGGGACTTGCAGTTTCACCTGTAACTTCATCTCACATCTGTGAATAACAAAACACACATGCATCTCTATGGGTAATCACAGGACAACAATTTCCCATGATGGCAACCGACTTTTGAAGATAAGAATGTGGATATTTTACAAATGGGGGCAATTATCTTATCCATAAGGAATGTTTATTTACTATATTTTATTTTCCTAGGTCCCAGTATTTAAAGACAGAATTAAAAATACAAAGAGAACCAAATAGGATAGGTATCATCTTCAAAAAGCACAGTTCAGAAGAGAAGTAAATAAAGGGAAAATTATGATCTGAAAGAGAAGCACACAATTCAGTGTCCTGGGAGGACAGAGGAGAACCTATCCCAGATAAGAGGGGGAAGTGACAAACTGTTAATTGGACACCAGAACTCCTGAATTGCGTCAATGATGATTAGGCAGGCGCCACCTACTGGACAAGGAGGGAAGAGCACCTAATGTAAGGTAAGTTTTGTCTTGAGTCTGGAGATCAGGTCAATAGAGGAGGCATAAAGGAATGGGAATGGGTATAGTAAAGATGGTTGATAAAAAATATATATAAATATATATATATATATATATATATATATACTGTTCATTGAAAGTGCATATAAAGATGTTTAATATGAAGAATGTAATCTGCTTATAATTTTGTGCAAAGTTAGAAAAATCATGATTGTAATAATTTTTTTTTTCTATTTGCCTCAACAAATATTTTCAGTGAATAGTGTGTACAGCTTCTGAAAATTTGTTTTTTTTCTGTTATGTTTGATAACATGTATTTAAATGCAACTTTTGAGAA
>PVHX01013878.1:0-52771 GCA_004024805.1 Geosciurus inauris
AAACTATCATTATTTGCAGATGATATGATTCTACACTTAGAGGATCCAAAAAATTCTACCAGAAAACTTTTAGAACTAATAAATGAATTCAGCAAAGTAGCAGGATATAAAATCAACACCCACAAATCAATTGCATTTCTATACATCAGTGATAAACCCTCTGAAAGAGAAATTAGGAAAACTATCCCATTCACAATAGACTCAAAAAAAAATAAAATACTTGGGAATCAATTTAACAAAAGAGGTGAAAGACCTCTACAATGCAAACTACAAGCACTGAAGAAAGAAATTGAAGAAGACCTTAGAAGATGGAATAATCTCCCATGCTCCTGGATAGGCAGAATCAATATTGTTAAAATGGCCATACTTTCCAAAGCGATATATAGATTCAATGCAATCCCAATTAAAATCCCAACATCATTCCTTCTAGAAATAGAAAAGGCAATCATGAAATTCATTTGGAAGAATAAGAGACCCAGAATAGCCAAAGCAATCCTTAGCAAGAAGAGGGAAGCAGGAGCATCACAATACCAGACCTCAGATTATACTACAAAGCTATAGTAACAAAAACAGCATGGTACTGGCACCAAAATAGACATGTAGACCAATGGTATAGAATAGAAGACACAGAAACGAACCCACTTACATACAGTTACCTTATACTAGATAAAGGATCTAAACACGTACACTGGAGAAAAAATAGCCTGTTCAACAAATGGTGCTGGGAAAACTGGAAATCCATATGCAGCAAAATGAAACTAAACTCCTTTCTCTCACCATGCACAAAATTCAACTCAAAGTGGATCAAGGACCTGGGAATCAGACCAGAGACCCAATGCCTAATAGAAGAAAAAATAGGCCCAAATCTTCATCATGTCAGATTAGGACCATACTTCCTTAACAAGACTCCTATAGCACAAGAAGTAAAATCAAGAATCACCAAATGGGATGGATTCAAACTAAAAAGCTTCTTCTCAGCAAAAGAAATAATCAATGAAGTGAACAAAGAGCCCACATTCTGGGAACAAATCTTTGCCACACAGGATATATAAAGAACACAAAAAACTTAACACCAAAAAAACTAACAACCCAATCAATAAATGGGCCAAAGAGCTGAACACAAACTTCACAGAAGAAGATATACAATCCATCAACAGACATATGAAAAAATGTTCAACATCTCTAGCAATCAGAGAAATGCAAATCAAAACTACCCTAAGATTTCATCTTAAACCAGTCAGAATGGCAATTATCAAGCATACAAACAACAATAAGCGTTGGCGAGGTTGTGGGGAAAAAGGCACGCTTATACATTGCTGGTGGAACTGCAAATTGGTACAACCAATCTGCAAAGCAGTATGGAGATACCTTAGAAAACTTGGAATGGAACCACCATTTGAGCCTGCTATCCCACTCCTCAGTCTATACCCAGAAGACTTAAAAACAGCGTACTACAGTGCTACAGCCACTTCAATGTTTATAGCAGCTCAATTCACAATAGCTAACTGTGGAACCAACCAAGATGCCCTTCGATAGATGACTGGATAAAGAGACTGTGGTATATATACACAATGGAATATTACTCAGCAATAAGAGAGAATAAAATTATGGCATTTGCAGGTAAATGGATGGAGTTGGAGAATATCATGCTAAGTGACGTAAGCCAATCTCAGAAAACCAAATGCCGAATGTGCTCGTTGATAACTGGATGCTGATCGATAATGTGGGAAAGGACATGGGAACAATGATGGATGTCTGTTCACAAGGGTATAAGGGGGGAGGGGGCATGGGGACAGCAAGGGTGGTGGAATATGATGGTCATCATAGCCCTAACTTTATGTATGACTGCAAGGATGTTGTGATTCTATACAACTTACAACTAGAGAATTGATATGTTATCCTCTATTTATGTACAATGAATCAAATTGCACTCTGTTAACATGTAAGCCTAAATAGAACAAATAAATAAAATATGAAAAAAAAAACCTGTAGACCAATGTCCCTTATGAAAATTGATGCAAAAATACTCAATAAACTTCTGGCAATTCACAATCAAAAACATATTAAAAAGATAATGCACCACAATTGAGTGGGTTTTATCCCAGGTATGCAAGTTTGGTTCAACATACGGAAATCAATAAACGTAATTCATCACATGAATAGACTTAAAGACAAGAATCATATCATTATCTCAATAGATGCTGAGAAAGCATTTGACAAAAATACAGCACCTCTTCATGTTCAAAACACTAGAAAAACTAGGGATTGTAGGAACATACCTCAACATTGTTAAAGCTATCTACACAAAACCGAAGGCCAATATCATCCTAAATGGAGAAAAATTGGAAGCATTCCCTCTAAAAATGAGAACAAGAGAGGGATTCCCTCTTTCACCACTTTCATTCAACATAGTCCTTGAAACTCTGGCCAGAGCAATTAGATGAAAGAAATTAAAGGGATATGAATAGGAAAAGAAGAACTCAAACTATCATTATTTGCCAACAACATGATTCTATACTTAGAGGATCCAAAAAATTCCACCAGGAAACTTCTAGAATTAATAAATGAATTCAACAAAGTAGCAGAATATAAAATCAATACCCATAAATCCAATGCACTTCTATACATCAGTGATGAAGCCTCTGAAAGAAAAATTAGGAAAACTACCTTATTCACAATAGCCTCAAAAAAAAAAAAAAAAAAAAAAACTTGGGAATCAATTTAACAAAAGAGGTGAAAGACCTCTACAATGAAAACTAGAGAACACTAAAGAAAGAAATTGAAGAAGATCTTAGAAGATGGAAAGATCTCCCATGCTCTTGGATAGGCAGAATCAATATTGCCAATATGGCCATCCTACCCAAAGTGCTATACAGATTCAGTGCGATTCCAATTAAAATCCCAATGTCATTCCTTATAGAAATAGAAAAAGCAAGCATGAAATTCATTTGGAAAAATAAGAGACCTAGAATAGCCAAAGCAATCCTTAGCAAGAAGAGTGAAGCAGGAGTCATCACAATACCAGAACTTAAAATATACTACAAAGCTCTAGTAACAAAAACAGCATGGTATTGGCACCAAAATAGACATGTAGACCAATGGTACAGAGTAAAAGACATAGAGACAAACCCACATAAATACAGTTATTTCATACTAGACAAAGGTGCCAAAAATATACATTGGAGAAAAAATAGCCTCTTCAACAAATGGGAAAACTGGAAATCCATATGCAACAAAATGAAACTAAACCCCTATCTCTCACCACGCACAAAACTCAACTCAAAGTAGATCAAGGACCTAGGAATTAGACCAGAGACCTTGTGCCTGATTGAGGAAAAAGTAGGCCCAAATCCTCATCATGTTGAATTATGCCCCGACTTCCTTAACAGGAAATACAAGAGGTGCAAGAAATACAAGCAAGAACCAATAAATGGGATAGATTCAAACTAAAAAACTTCTTCTCAGCAAAAGAAACAATCAATGAGGTGAACAGAAAGCCTACATTCTGGGAACAAATTTTTGCCACATGCACATCAAATAGAGCTTCAGGATATATAAAGAACTCAAAAAACTTAATACCAGAAAACAAAACAAAAAAAACCAAACAACCCAATCAATAAATGGGCTAAGGAGCTGAACAGGCACGTCTCAGAAGAAGAAATACAATCAATCAACAAATATATAAAAAAAGTTCAACATCTCTAGCCATTAGAGAATTGCAAATCAAAACTACTCTAAGATTTTATCTCATGCCAGTCAGAATGGCAGTTATCAAGAATACAAACCACAATAAGTGTTGTCAAGGATGTGGGGGAAAAGGCACGCTTATACATTGCTGGTGGAACTGCAAATTGGTACAACCACTCTGCAAAGCAGTATGGAGATTCCTTAGAAATCTTGGAATGGAACCACCATTTGCCCCAGCTATCCCAAAGGACTTAAAAACAGCATACTACAGTGAAGCAGCCACTTCAATGTTTATAGCAGCTCAATTCACAATAGCTAAACTGTGGAACCAACCTAGATGCCCTTTGACAGATGAATGGATAAAGAAACCATGGTATATATACACAATGGAATATTACTCAGCATTAAAAGAGAATAAAATTATGGCATTTGCAGGTAAATGGATGGAACTGGAGAATATCATGCTAAGTGAAGTAAGCCAATCCCCAAAACCAAAGGATGAATGTTCTCTCTGATAAGTGGATGCTGATTCATAATGGGGGAGGGGGCATGGGAAGAATGGAGGAAATTTGGTCAAAGGGTAAGGAGGAAAAGAGGGGACATGGGGGCAGGAAAGATGGTGGAATGAGAAGGACAACAATTCCCTAAGTACATGTATGACTGCACATATGCTGTAATTTTATATTGTATACAACCAGAGAAATGAAAAGTTGTGCTTCATTTGTGTATAATGAACAAAATGCATTCTGCTGTCATGTATACCTAATTAAAAGAAATAAATTTTTTTAAAATATTTATTTTTTAGTTATAGGTGGACAGAATATCTTTATTTTATTTTTATGTGGTGCTGAGGATCGAACCCAGTGCCTCCCACGTGCTAGGTGAGCACGCTACCACTGCGCCATAACCCCAGCCCCAGAAGAAATAAATTTAAAAAAAAAAGAAAGAGAAAAAGTTTTTTTGGTACCAAGGATTGAACTCAGGGCACTCAACCACTGAGCTACATTCCCAGCCTTGTTTTATATTTTATTCAGAGACAGGATCTCACTGAGTTGTTGAGCACCTTGATTTCGCTGAGGCTGGCTTTGAACTCTCCTGAGCCTCTGAGATTACAGGTATGCGCCACCACATCCTGCAAGGAAGGGAAATTGATGGTACTTTTGTAGCCAGAAAACAACTAAGACTCTCATCTTGCAAATACTGAGAGCTGTGTTTTGACAACTCATTCTCCATTTTTGGTATTTTTCCAAGAAAAAAATTATGTAATTATTTTCAACACAATGTGGCATATTTTTAATCTTAATGGTTCTTGTCAGTTCCAGAAGTCTTGGCAAAATCTGAAGTTGCTGAACTTTGTTGTATCTATCACAAACATTAACAAATGTGCTGACATCTACAAATGAAAATCAGTTTATTGGTACTATAATTTTATTTTGTATTAGAAGAAAATAGATTTTAAAAACTAATATGATTTAGAGGCTAAATTTCTATGTAAAATTAGATTTAATAATTTCAACTTCAACCTACCTACATGCCTACTCTGAATGCATAATTGTTTTTATGCAATGACCTCGTTTGAGATTATTTGGGCAACAAGAATCAAGTTACCTCTCTAAATATAATCAAGTATGCACAGCCACTTTGTACTCTGAAAATAGTAATAATGATTATAATATTGCTTCTTAAATATGATTTCTCCTTGTGCCCCCTATAAACTCCACCACACTTTGATCTCTATTTGAACACATCATTACTATAAAAATAAAGTGCCATTGAGATAGAACAGAAGACACAGGATAGGTAGAATGCAGATGTGTAGGACAAAACAAGAGTGGTCAGGATTTAAAGTCTACTTTCACATGGACTAAAAGTCCAGATTTAAAGGTCACAAACAGCACTATTTAATCAATTATTAGACCTTATCCATGGTTATGCCAGTGTAGTACTGTTTACATTTACAAAGCAGAGTGCATCAAAAACAAAGAAAATAACCCCCACCCCAGTACTGGTCAACATGTCCAGTTACCAACACAAAGGAGAACTAAAAACAACTTCTTAGATGGTGTCTACTCCACAGATTTTACGTGTACAAACATACTTAGGTAAGATGTAGCTAGAACATTCCTCTTCAACGCCCATACTCTACCCTTTCAAAATGTATATGCTTCATTCTCTCAATAAAATCAATCTGTGCCTCACTTTGACTCATCCTTAGATTCCTTTCTGTGAAGGACATGTGTTGGTATATAGGAGACATTCGGAAAACTCTTCATATTTTCTGCTCAATTTTGCCCTGACTCCAAAACGTCCCTAAAAATTAGTCTATTTTTTAAATAAAATACATCCATCAGTAACAATCATAAAATTAAATAGTTCTTCATAAGAATAGATAATATAAGCTGATTGCGATGTCCCACGCCTGTAATTCCAGCACTGGAGAATCATGAGTTCAAAGCCAGCCACAGCAATGGTGAGGCGCTAAGCAACTCAGTGAGACCCTGTCTATAAATAAAACACAAGATAGGGCTGGGGATGTGGCTCGGTAGTTGAGTATCCCTGAGTTCAATCCCTGGTACAAAATAATAATAATAATAATAATAATAATAATAATAATAGATAAGAAGCATAATAGCAATTTCAGAAGGAAGCCTTAATCTATCAAGAAGTTTAACAGATGAAATATTAAGAAGAGTAAGAGATTCTAATACGAATACACGACCAGTGTAACTCCACATCATGTACAACCACAAGAATGGGAAGTTATACCCCATGTATGTATGATATGTCAGAATACATTCTGTCGTGTATAACTAAAAAGAACAAATACAATTTTTTTTTTAAAAAAGAATGTGATAGCAGAGGGATGAATCATAATTTAATAAATATTGTTGAGAAAGTAAGTTTTCATTGTGAAAAAAGTTAAATATCAATTAATACCTTACAATCAACACATACCCACAGTAAAATAAACCCAAGTTGGGGAGAAGTTTTTATTTACTTGTTTGTTTATTTTTGGTATCAGAGATTGAACCCAGGGGCATTAACTACTGAGCCAAATCTCCAGTCCTTTTTATTTTTTTATTCTTTTTGAGATAGGGCCTCACTAGGTTGCTTATAGTCTCACTAAATTGCTGATGCTGGCTTCCAACCTGTGCTCCTTCTTCCTCAGCCTCCCCAAGTACTGGGATTACAGGCATGCACTACCATGTTTGGCCAGTTTTTAACTTTAAATAACTCCAAGGAGTTAATTGCATATTTATTTAACTAGTTGTACTAAGGTAGACATTTTTCAACTAATGAAGCAAACCGATGACTTACAGATGGCAATTTAAATGCATAAACATAAAATACTGAAACACTGATAAATGCAAAAAGATATTTGCAACACAGCAAACACTCAAGAAATACATGTTGGGGCTGGGATTGTAGCTCAGTGGTAGAGCGCTTGCCTCGCATGCATGAGGCCCTGGGTTCAATCCTCAGCACCACATACAAAGCAATAAAATAAAGACATTGTGTCCAAAGAAAAAAGAAAAAAAGAAAATACATGTTGATAAATTAACACAATGGAACATAGGCCTCTTCTCAGCCAGGGCTGTAAATTGTCCACAGTTGGGAAATGGAACAGGAGATGGTAAATTATTATATCCATGTGATAAATTGAAGGTCTTTCATCAGATGATTCTTGGAAGTGTGAATTCAGCAGGCTGAAAGATGGTTTAGAAATATCCATATTTAATTCATTGGAATATGAATTACATAAAAGTCAAGCAAATAGAAGATGGATCAATATTAGAAAATCTAGTAATATAAAATTTACTGTATTGATAAGTATAAGGGAAAAAACAATCTGAGTAATCTCATATGCTGAAAAGCCTTGGAGTAAATTTAACACTCTTTCCTACCAAAATTTCTTCAAAAAAAAGAGAGAGAGAGAGAAATGGATGGATATTTCCTTAACGTAATAAATATGTATGCTTCAATTCTAAAGTCATCATCTTACTTAAGGAAAATCTGTAGGCATTATCATTAGGGATGGGACCATGGTGAATATGATAACTATCTACAATACAATTCAGCTTTGTTCATAAGATACTAACTGGTGCAGTTATATTTGAAAAAAAAAAATAAGAGCACGGAATCGAGAAAATAAGATAAAATTCTTCTTGCCAAGCATGTGCAAATGAACAAACAAAAAAGCTCCCACAAGCAAATTCAAAAAGACAAACGAGAAACTAGGAGAAAATATTCATAACACATCACTAACAAAAGAATAATAACCCTGATTTATAAAGAACTTCTAAAATTTGATGGGGGTGTGGGAAAGCGTTATGAAAAAAGGTAATTCCGCGCTCTACTCTGGCGGGCTAGGCGGTCACAAACCAGGGCGGTCGGCGCCCCTAGCAGAGAACCTCTCTGCGCTGCGAGGACGGCGGTGTTGTGTGCAGCCGCCAGCCCCCCGAGCCCGCGTCCAGGCGGAAGAAGGGCATCAGGAAGCGGGGCGGGCTCCGAGGCTCCTAGCGGACCTCGCACTCCCGCCAGCGGATCTCTTTGGGGCTCTGGAGGTACATCTGCAACTTGGTGCTCAAGTTCTTCGGGAGACTGGTGCCCCAAGACCGGTCCACCAGCAGCGGGAAGGAGCAGGACGCAGCCACGCCCTGCTCGGCTAGTTCTCCCGGACTGCCCGGGCCGCCCCACCCACGGGACCCGAAACCTGCCTTGAGCTCCTTTCGCTTTCTTTTCTGTGAAATGTAACCGCGAAGGGTTTGGTTCTATCTGCCGGAGGAAACTAAACATTTGAGAGGCAGAGTGATGGGAAGAAAAGAGGTTTATTGGCAAGAAGGCAGAATCTGTAGATGGGGGCGCTTGTCCTAAAAAGCCATCTTGCTTTAGGGGTCGTAGGCACAAGACCTATTTAGAGGTATTTTTTGGGGGGAGGCATATCAGATGGGCGACCGCCAAGGTAGCGACAAATTTCCGTTGACTTGCCTTTTTTTTTTTTTTTTCTAAAATATTTATTTTTTAGTTGTAGGTGGACACAGAGCTTTATTTTTATTTTTATGTGGTGCTGAGGATCGAACCCAGTGCCTCCCGCGTGCTAGGCAAGCACGCTACCACTGCGCCATAACCCCAGCCCCCCGTTGACTTACCTTTGAGCAGGGGCTGCTGTTCCATTTAGGACGAGGGAGGTTCTGGGTTGTGTAAATCTAAAGTTAATTTAGCAAGTCTAATGACTTATGTTTTTATAGTTCCCTTTTCCCAGGAATAGTTAACCCTTCAGTTAATCTTTAGGATGCAAGAAAAAGTTTTTCATCAGAGTATAGGAGAGGATAGCAGCGGGTAACAGGAGCGTGGATTGGGTGGGTTCTTTGTCTCACAAATTCGAATAAAGAACAGGGACACAAGGGTGAGAGCAAAGTAACAGGATTTATTAGAGTAATGGAAAGAAAGTAGAGCTCCCAAAGAAGGAGAGGTCCCAAGAGAGGGATGCCAAGGGGGTGTCCCTTGTCTAGGGGTTTTTATGGACTTGATCTGTCCCTATTGATAGAGGACTTAGAAAGGAGACCAATCAGCTCTTTATTTTCCTTCAGCAAATGTGAAGAAAAGTGATTTCTAAGCCTTAATCAGCACAAGAGTGGAGATGGTCTGTTGGCGCAAGAGGAAGTATTTTGGGGGATTGGTCTTGTCTATGGGTTGTTAAGAAGATGTCCTTGGGAGTCAGAAATTGGATTTCCCAGTTCTGTCTTTCTTCTTTTCTTCTCCAGGCCCTTTTTCTGCTTTCTTTTCCTTTTTCTGGCTGCCTGTGGATATTTTTTTGTCTCAATAATAAAATTCAACTTTTCACAGGAGGATTTTAACAAACCATTAGGTAGCTTCAATCAGAGGTGCCATCTACAGCAAAGCTGTAAACTAATAATATGTTGTTCAGCTATGTGACCTCCAAAATTAATGAGGATTAATGAGGTGTATGTGTGTGTTTGGGGAGGGGGTGTGAAACCCAAGGTCTGACCTCTGCTAGGCAAGTACTGAGCTACATCCCCAGCTTTTTAAAATTTTGAAACAGGGCTTCTGAGTTACCCAGGCTGACCTCCAACTTGTAGTCTCCTGCCGCAGCCTCCTAGGTAACTGGAATTACTGGATTGGCCACCTCACCAGGCTGAAATTCGTGATTTTAAAAATTTACTAAAGCCAAGTAGAAGGTCTGGGGATGTTGATTGGTGGTAGAATGCTTGTCTAGCATGTTAGAGGCCCTGGGTTCAATTCCTAGCACATGCGCACGCGTGCACACACACACACACACAAAGTGGATGGGTCATAATCACTCATAATATGGGTCAAATTCATTAGCTGTGTAAGCTCAATCAATCAAATCTATACAATGAGTACAGCCATAACTTTCCTAATATTATCTTGAGGATTAACCCCTCTCTCCATCCTCAAATAACTACTTCAGGGTATTATCATGAGGATTAAAATTCCCACCCTTTGCCCCTATGGTACTGGGAATACAACACAGGGCCTCTCAGCAACTAGTGTCCAGGTGATTCTGACACAAGATGAAGTTTGAGAAGTACTGCCTGGGGCATCAGGAAGCCACTGAAGGCATATCCTCAGAGGAGAGAGATCAGAGCTGTTTTCTCAGAAGGTGGTTTGAGGTGGGAGGAAGGAGAAAGGGGAATGGGACCCAAAAAAGTTCCGACAGGGTATTTCAATAATTTTGGTAAAAGAACTATGAGGACACCAACTGGGTGGTGAGATTTGAGGCCTAAAATGGCTGGACCAGTGACGATGGATGCGATGGATGCATGAAGGAGAAGCCAAAAGTGCCACTAAAGCTACATTTAAATACATTATAAATGTGCTTTGTCTTCTCTTGTTTTCTCCAGAAATAAATCTGAGTTTCCGCTATAAAATGAGGCATTTAAACAGGATGATTTCTGGGGCCCTTTTCAGTTCACATGCCCACTGAACAGAGATGCTGTTACGCAACCTGCTGAGTCTTTGAAAGGGGCTTTGTGGAGGAGTAGCCAGGGTGATAACTCAGCATTGCTTTGCATCCTGCTTTGCCTCTATTTGTTCATCCTTACATTCACTGCCTTGGGCTTGCACCTATCATACAAATAGCACCTTAATCTTTGCCTCAGTCTCTGTGTTTTAGAGGCCCCAGGACCCAGTCCACAAAAAGGCCGTAGCGCTGAACTTGCTTATAGAAATCAAAGCAAAAACTATTCAGATAAGTATAGGAAAGTCCAATGATGGTCTGATTTTCTCCTCATGACTGTTTTTCTCCTGATACTATTCTTAGGGAAACATTCAATATCTCAATATTTTTTAATTCTTCTTTTCCATTGGAGAGGAAGGTGCACCCAATCTGCTGGTGCTCAGTGAGCAAGGAGGGGGCAGTAGTTTGATAGGGTATTACCCATGCTTTCTCTAGTAGAAGAGAAGGGATGAAACCTGTAGGCTACTTTTTTCTTCTTTATGGAAAACTATGTGCCAGGAAGACAAAATATTGAGAAATGCGATTTTCATAGCCCAAAGTGGCAGCAGTGAAGCCACTAGTGAAGTTCTACTGTGATAATATTAGCAAACAGCTATACACAGAATTAGCCCAAGATGTCCATGTACATGCTATGCAATTTTTGTTTGTTTGTTTGTTTTGGTACTGGAGATTGAACTCAGGGGCACTCGACCACTGAGCCACATCCCCAGCCCTATTTTGTGTTTTATGTAGAGAAAGGGTCTCACTGAGTTGCTTGCCGTTGCTGAGGCTGGCTTTGAACTCGCAATTCTCCTGTCTCAGCCTCCCTAAATGCTGGGATTACAGGCTTGCACCACAGCGCCCGGCTCATGTTATGCAATTTTATACTGTTTGTGTTGGAGGAAATACCCAGAGTCTCAAATAAATGAGGGAAAGAACACAGACAATCTGTTCCAAATATGGATTGACTTTATTTAAAGTGGATGAAAACACCTTCCAAAGAACAGAAGCAGTAATCCAAACACTCAAAAACCATTCACACCATGCAAATTGCATTTGCGCACACAGTGCAATCCAGAACTTAATACAAACCAAACTTCCACTTCTTTGGAGCATACTTAACCAAAAGATCAGAAGATAGAAAACAATCTTAATAGAGAACTTAATGAATCATGAAAAACTAAATGTATAATCTGATTGAAAAAAAAAGAGAGATGTCCTTTAGTATAATTTTCCTTAACTTTCTGGACAAGGAGAGTTAAGAGTTTTTAAGATCTTTGAATAGGGTTTCCTTGGAGGAAATTTGCTTTGAGCACTGTACAGGAGTCCATTTCTGAAAGAAGCCTAGGATAACGGGAACTCCTTGGCCTGCTCCATGGAGAAGTACCCCAGTAGGAGGGCAGTATAGTGCTGGGATATAGAAATCCTGGAGCTAGTTTACTTGGTTCAAATGCTAGCACTTTCACTTATTAACTGTGATTTTTGATAATTTATTTATGCTTTCTGTCACTTTTCTTGGCTATTTTCTCCTACCACTTTTTTCCCCCTTTTTTCTTTTTATTATTATTATAATAATTATTATTTTTTCTTTTTGGTCCTGGAATTGAATCTAGGGCCTTGCACATGCTAGGCAAGCACTCTACCACTGAGCTAAACCCCCAACCTAGTTTTCTTGGTTATATAAGGGGAATACTGTCCAGGCATGGTGGTGCATGCCTGTAATCCCAGGGGCTTAGGAGGCTGAGACAGAAGGATTGCGAGTTCAAAGCCGGTCTCAGCCTAGTGATACCCTAAGCAGCTTAGTGAGACCCTAAGCAACTCAGCAAGACCCTATCTCTAAATAAAATACAAAAAAAGGTCTGGGATATGGTTCAGTGGTTAAGGACCCCTGGGTTCAATCTCCAGTACCAAAAAAAGAAGAAGAAGAAAAAAAAAGCGGGGATAATAATTGTACTAATCACACAGATGTAAAGCTCTTATGAGGTTATGCCAAGGGAAGTACTCAATAGATATTTGTTATTATTACCTGATTGGAAAAAACGTATCTGTGTTCATGTGTATCTTTAGGAAAAGAACAAGGTATCTTGCTCACCCATTTGGGGGAGAGTGTGCAATTGATAACTGGATAATTTGCTATGGTAGCTTTTTTTCTGACTTGGAGAAACATTTAAAAGTAAAATTTTGAATGTCCCATATTCCTTGTTGTAGGCTTTTTTTTTTTTTTTTTTTTTTTTGCTCAGAGAGAGGATTACAAAGATTTTAAGAGTGAAACATGAATTGATGAGATTTAGTAAAGAGGCAAAAAAGTGGTAGAATGGAAACTAAAGTAAAGGTTAAAGTAAATGGTATCTAAAGTAAAAAAGTTACGTATTTGTTAAAACTGGAAGCAGGATAACTCAAAGTACAGCATATTCAGTGGTTGGCGGGGGTGGGGTTTCAAAAACATGTAGCAATTCTATGGCAAGGCAAATGTGCCCCATTAGGCAGGTTCCAAAGATCAGGAGGAGCAAGGGTCAAGTTGGTGGTCAGGAGTTCAGCCACCAAGAATACTGCAGTAAGAAACTGTTTTCCAAATGAGTGGTAAAGATTCCAGGCGTGGCTTCCTAACTCGTGCTTTTGCCAAAGATTTAAAAAGTATGTATCTCTCTGGCGAGCTATTCTAACTTGAATCAGACAACAAAAATGTATTAAGCACCAACTGTATTCCATGCATTCATTAAAAAATAAGAGTCTTAGCCAGGCATGGTGGTACATGCCTGTAATCCCAGCACTTTGGGAGGCTGAGACAGGAGAATCACGAGTTCAAAGCCAGTCTCAGCAACAGCGAGACACTAAGCAACTCAGTGAGACCCTGTCTCTAAATGAAACACAAAAAATAGGGCTGAGGAATGTGGCTCCAGTGGTTGAGTACCCCTGAGTCAATCCCTGGTACCAAAAAAAAAAGAGCATTATTTCACTTATTACCAAAAGTTGCCCAATTTCTGCTCCTGATCAATTTTCTTGCTGTGGGGAAGGGGGAAGGGGCATGTGGATTTCTAATTTTCCATAAGTAAAGCCTTGTTTTTCACCTTCTATTTACAATTTTACCAGTAGAGGTTAAAGGGAAAGGAAAAAAAAAATTAAAGTACCTCCTCAGAGATGGCAATGAAAAGAGGATCAAAGAGTTGAGGGTGAATCTCAGTGGCCCTGGGTTCTCTCCCCAGCACCATAAAAAGAAAAGGGTCAATCGGTAGCGATAGTCCAACTGCAACTGAAAGACATGATTATTTCAGACCCACCCCACACCCTCACCCATGACACAAGAACAAGACACACTTTTGTGGCAAAATTACAGCTCTCAGGGGCTTCTGCCTTCCATAAAAAAATGACACTCCAAATGACAGACTAGTAGGTTTCTACTCTTATACAAACCACTTCTTGAGATGTAAATCTTTAAAAGATGTTTCTACAGAAGGATTGGCACTAACACAGCCTTCTAAAATACATCCTTTGAAAGCTTGGGTTAAGACATCCTTCCAGCAGTTTTCTTACTCAATTCCTTTAGCTTTCAGCTCCTCCTTGACACGTTTCAGGTAATGAGGATCAGGGTAGCCATACCTGCAGAAAGTAAAATCCCTTTAAGCATCATCATAAATGGTTCTTAAGATTTTCTGCATTTGAGGATTTTATATTCAGAGTTCTGAACAATTACGAGTAATCCTGAAGATAAGTGATGTATGACCATTCTTAAGTGTACAGATGTGACTCATTTAGCTAGTGAGTGAGCCTACCTGTCTGACCAGTATCTATTTTCCAAACAGGAGTTTGAAATTCTCAGTTTGGCCTGGGATTGTAGCTCAGTGGTAGAGCGCTTGCCTAGCATGTGTGAGGCACTGGGTTCAGTTCTCAGGACTGCATATAAATAAATAAAATAAAGGTCCATCAACAACTAAAAAAAAATTTTTTTTTAAATTCTCAGTTTGCTGGGCATGGTGGTGTACACCTGTAATCCTAGCACTTAGGGAGGCTGAGACAGGAGAATCATGAGTTCAAAGCCAGCCTCAGCAATGGCGAGGCACTAAGCAACTCTGAGACCCTGTCTCTAAATAAAAATACAAAATAGGGCTGGGGATATGGCTCAGTGGTCGAGTACCCCTGAGTCCAATCCCTGGTACAAAAAAAACACACAAAACCTCAGGTTATTGTACGTAGTGATTCTCATAAAGTTATAATAATATACTGTATTTTATGGGGAGTTGTAATCATATGCTAATAGGATTTTCAACTTGGGCATCTTGAAAAAGTCTCAGGATATTTTTCTTTTTGAATATCAATAGCCTGAGGTATTCTGAGTTTCATAAACAACAGATTTCCTGTAACACAGCTTTTACCACCATTAGCCCCCTCAAAACTAAGATTGTTTTCTAGCATGTGATTGACCAAGAGAGTTTAGCTTCTTTGGTGACTGATGAGAAAAAAAGGGCAGAAAGAAAGATTATCTTAAAAGAAAGCAAAGGAACACTTCTAGGATCTACCTTTCAAATAGACTTCATGCTCAAATGTAATCAACTTGGATACCATTCACCTTGGTTCTGAAACCCTCTTCCCTTGCATACAAAATTTAATAACTACTACTTTGTGGTTGGCAGGGTAGGTGGTTATGGAGACCAATCTTTCTTTCTTTGAAATTATCATCCCAGATTAGCATTTCTCATAATACTAGGGTACCAGTGCTATAAAGTCTCCTTATAGCTACATCCTCAAATTGCCATATTTTACCTCTATACTTTGTTTAGGAACCATTACATTTCAAAAGGTTCTCACTTTTCTGGTCCTCCGTAGCAGGATGTTTTGTGATGTATATCATTCCATGTAATGACATCTGAGATTCCTGATGTTCGAGATTGACCCACTGTGAAAATCAGTTTTTGTTTAAAGGCTTTAAAAAGTAGTTCCAAAACCTCCTTTCCTTCCTTATTATTAGGCAAGTATGCAGTTCGCTGTATTCCATGATAAGGTTTTCCTGGGTTTGGATGCTCCATCTGTACAAAGACAAGAAAATGTCATGCGAAACAGTCTCCTGTCTAAATTTTACTATATCCATAAATCTGTTCATTTGTTGATAGAGCAAATAAAAAAAATCAAGCAAAGAATTAAAGTGTTACTTATATTCCTAATAATTCATATTTCTCCTCTTTCTTCAACTTCACATTGTGAACACTACCTATCTTCCTGAGTCCTATTATCCTAACACATATTCTCCATTCATCTTTTGTTGAGCTTAAGAAATAGACATGTAGGGCCAGGCGTGGTGATGTACACCTGTAATCCCAACAGCTTGGGAGGCTGAGGCAGAAGGATCACAAATTCAAAGCCAGCCTCAGCAACTTAGCAAGATCCTGTCTCTAAATAAAAAGTAAAAAGGGCTGGAGATGTGGCCTAGTGGTTAAGCACCCCTGAGTTCAATCCCAAGGGAAGGGAACGGAAGGGAAGGGAGGGGGGAGGGGAAGGGGAAGGAGAGGGGGAGGGGGAAGGAGGAAGAGGAAGGGACCAGTGGTAGAGCAGTAGAGCACCTGCTTAGGATGCATGAGGTCCTAGGTTTGATCTCCAACACCATCAAACAAAACACAAAACAATGCAAAACAAAATAAAAACACATGAAAATGTGGAAGGAGAAAAACAAAAAATAAAAATAAAAAGACATGAAAGATCTATATTATAAGCAGATAAGGTGACCTTCATCACTATTTCTGTCCCTTGCACATGACCATGAAATAATTCCCTGGGAAATCCATTGTCAAATAGGCAACAGGATAATCCCTTTGCCCAGCTATTTCAACACAGTGGAAAGAAACCCAGGGACCCTAGAGACACTTACCGTTTGTATGCCTCCTGACATATTATATGTAATGACAATGGTGCCACAGGATGGATAACCTGGAAGTGACTCTTTTGAAATGCTGTGATTCATGGTTCCATTTGGTTGATTCCCTTTCTGGACACCATAGGAAGTCATACACACAGGACAGACAGGCTTATATGACATGGCTTCATTGATACAAGCCCAACAGAATTCGTGCTTGCACTTTGGAAGCACATATTTGTTATTAATGGTGTCTATGCAGATGACACAGATGTCCTTTTCCTTCTTGTCTGCTTCTGAAGCCACAGAACTTGCAGAGTCCTTCAATGGAGGTGAAGCTGCTTTTGAATCATTACTATCAATGTCCATGGGTGTTTCGTGATTTTTGTTCAATTTCTCTCCAGCTGACAGAAACAGCTCCCCACTTTTTAAGACATATTGTTTTGCCTCTGCAAGGTGGTTTGGCAAACCAATCAAAGTCACTGACTCTCGATTCAGCACAAAGTGTATATCTGGATACCTCTTTCTAAAGTCATCAGCAAACTTGGTCCCATGTAAGTGCTTTTGTTCCTTGCCCAAAGTTTTCAGTAAAAAGATTTCTTTTGTCAGCTGACAGGTGGCATGTTGAAAGGCATCAATGAAACTTGCATAAGCATGCACAGACAGATCTATCCCCTTATCTTTTGGATCAAACAGAATGCAGGTTTTCTGACCTTTCTCCCAAATTTTACTCTGAGTGCTGTACTTTTGATCTATGTCTGATATCTCTTGGAGTAACTGAGCTTCTAGAAGCTTATAGTGAGTGGTGTCAACCTCAATTCTGTTCTTCATGCAACTGGGAGCAAATATTTTCACAGGTTTCAAGACAAGAAATTCAGAGATTTTTTGTTTGGCAGCTGAAATGTCATCTTGGGTCCCAAGGAGAGTTAGTACTCCTCCTTGCTCCTTTATAAGGAGCTTTGGAAACCTGTGACTCAAATCCTGTTTGATGTTATTTGCCCACTTACTGTCTTCTAAAGGGACATATTCTTGCTTCAGAGATTCAGTGGTCTTCTGAAACTTGCTGACAAAAGACTCACGAGCTGCTTCTATGTCATCTGACTGGCTAGAGGTGAAGTCTAAATAGACCATATTGAAAGAGCTGTCTTGAATTTTAGTGTTTACACCAAATTTTTTCTCTATTGAGTCTATTTTACCAGGACAGATATATGTGAAGTATTCAAAGAAAGGCAAGGGAATTTCAAAACAGCTGCCTTTTTCTTCTGACCTGGGTTTTGGTTCAGAAGGAACAACACAGCTGTCCCAGTCCTGCTGGTCAAGTGGCTTCCTCTCCGCGGTAGAAGGGGGAGACTTCTTATTCCTCTCATTCTCCAGGAGCTGCTCACTTAAGAAGTGATATATTCTTTCAATATCTCTGAAATTACCATACACCTTCTCAATTCCATTGTCACCCTCCAACTTTTTGACACCGGGGAAGAGAGTGGTTACATGTGCCCTCTGCTCTTTGGAGAACAGGTCACAGTTCAGATCGGCTGTCACAGTAAGAAAGATCTGAAAATTTCAAAGGAACAGGAACAAATAAAATATCTCAGACACCCAGGCCCACAGTAGAACATAGAATTCTTCAGAATGCCCGGAGACTATAGAAACAAGCACTGTGTCTTTCCTTAGCAGGGGGCTAACCCCTTAAGAGGGTGTAGTATGCTATAGCCTGCCTGAATAATAGTATGCTATATAGTCCTGCCTGCATATTAGAATCAGCTGAGAAGTTCAAAAATAGAAAGAGAGAAAGAGAGGGAGGGAGGGAAGGAGAAAGGGCAACTGAGCCAGGACTCAGGCTCATCTCCAGAGATTCAGTGGTCTAAAGTGGAGCCCGGGCTTGAACATTTTTTTAAAGCTCTGTGTACAAAAGAACTGTGTTCTAAAGCTGCCACTGTCTGACCTTGGGGAATGGCAGTAGAGGGAGGACATTTCTTTTTTCTGAACAAGTTGCTATGGTCCTCACAAAATAGTCTTGTGAAAGGAGTCATATGTCTGAGGATAATTTTTTTCTCTTATTCCTATTTTTTCTTTTATTTACCCTTCCTCTTTAAAACACAAACAGTTGGGCATGGTAGCACATGCTTATAACCTTAGCAACTCTGGAGGCTGAGGCAGGAGGATTGCAAGTTCAAAGCCAGCCTTATCAATTCAGTGGGACCTTGTCTCAAAATAAAAAACAAATAGGGCTGGGGATGTAGCTTAGTGGTAAAGCTCTCCTGGGTTCAATTCCAGTACTAAATAACAACAACAGTAATAACAAATAAAAAAACAAACCAACAAAATTAAATACCTGACTTCCTACAGAGTTGCTAGGCCCTTCTCAACGTTGACCTTTAGAAGCTCAATTATAAGATAGACGCTCTATTTTTACATTAGAAAGGGCAGAGGTGAATGAAATGTAGTAGAAAAGCAAAATTTCTGTTTTGTTCTCCCTTGAGGTCTCTGCACATACCCTTTTCTCTGCATGGAACATTCTTCCTCTAGATCTTCAAAATGTTTCCTGAATCTAGTCTCTTCTTATACTTCTATGGGGAACACCCAGACTCTAGGTCATTATCATCTTGCACCTGGTCCACTGCAGCTTCTCCTAACTGGGCTCTGACCTTCTATTCTAGCCCCTCCTACACATGTGTTTCCACACAGCAGTCAGAGTGATCCCTTAAAAATGTAAACCAGAATGTCCCACTCCCCTGGATCAAAACCATCTGAGGAATCTCCTGACATTTAAGTTGAAATCCAAAGTCCTTATCATCATCCCCCAAACACCTGACCTCTCTAAGTTCCCAGCACTCCTTCCCTTGCTCAATGCCTTCCCCTACTCTATCTTCTTTGTAGCTTGTAGGGTTTAGGATATAAGCTTCTGTGGGGCCTGTGCACATGTGCATTACCTGGCCAACGCCTAGAATGTTCTTCCTCCAGAAACCCACTCATCTCACTCTCTTACTGCATTCATGTCTGTTCAGATGATACTATCTGAGCGATTCTTCTTGACATCCTATGTAAAATAGGGTTTCTTTCACTTATCCTGCTTTATTCTCTTTCCCAAAACTTACAGGCATTTTATTAAATTTCTATTTGTTGACATTGTTGGTTCCTTTCCCTTGAAGTTAAGGGATGCGAGGACAGAGTCTCTGTGTGCCTGGCTGTGTCCCCAGCCCCTGTTACAGTGCCTGGCACATAGTAGTCAGTCGATATCTGTTTGTGGAATGAATTCTTGCATGGCTGACTCTTCATTATGTCTCATGCCAAATGCCTCCTCCACAGAAGAGTTGGCTCCGACTTCTGGTCAGAAGTAGAACCATCTTCACCTCCCTGTTTCTTGCCTTGGCCCTGTTCCTCTCTGAGGCAAAACCTGATTTTATTTTCTTAGCAGGTCTCAGCCTCTAAAATGGTTTTGTAAGGATGGCTTACTTGCTTATCATCTTTCTGTGCATCTCTCCACCCCAGTGCCAGCTACGTGAGAGCTGGGACCTTGTCTATTGTGTTCACTTCTGTGTTCCAGTGCCTAAACTAGTGCCTGATTCATTGTTAGTCCCCAGCGCTATCTGCTGGGACAAAAAGGCAGTAGGTATGGTAACCCCAGGGGCACTCACAAGAACACAGCCAACTACTTTTTCCAGCTCTCACCTTTTGGACATAGGAGTTGACAGTGTTAGGAACCGGACTTTCATTTGGGTGCTTCTCCCCAAACTGTGCTTCAGCTTGTGACTGTGTCAATGAAGAACGTCTGGGTCTTGTGTTCTCTATTGGCTTTTTAGTGGTTTCCAGAAAAATGGGCACAGGTTTGTCATCAACCAAGATGTGGTGCTCTCCTTTTCTCAACACTCCCTCCTTAGCTTCAGGGGAGACAGTAAACACACATTCACACAGGAACAGGAGATATTTCAAATAGTTGGCCCTTGTTATTCCCTGATAATTGGTTCTGGGAACCCCCAAGGATATCAAAATCCATGGATGCTCAAGTCCCTTATATAAAATGGTGTAATATTTCCATAAACCTACTTGTATCCTCTCACATACTTTAAATCATCTCAGATTATAATACCCAATGCAATGTAAATCTATGTAAATAGTTGTTTTAGGGAATAATGACAGGAAAAATGTACATGTCCAGTACAGATGCTACTCTTTTACTGTCAGTATGACATTTTCCATCCCTGGTTGGTGGAATCCATGGATGCAGAACCCACAGCTACAGAGGGCCTGACAGTAATCCTGTTATTCATGCATCTGTACCCTGCCCAGTACCTCACAGTAAGACTGTTCCCTGCATGCTGGAACAGCAGTTTGGTGATAAGGAAGTAGGGACAGCTATTCAGAACTCTAAAGTAGGCAGCTTACATTTTACAATAAAAATGAAAGCTTAATGATGAGGGAACATCATCAGCCCATTTAAAGTCATGTTTCTGGTCTCATTTCAATGATATGGAATAATACTCATTAAATAATTATTATTTTTTAAAGCAGGAATCCAATGTTTCTCCTCAGAATGTTAGAAATGCATGTTTGCTGACATTCATGGAAAATGGCTGGAAGGAGATACATCAAAATGTTCCCATTGTTTATCTCCACGTAGTTTTCCTCTTTTCTATAGTAAGCATCTATTACTTTTGTAAACCTCAAAAGTAAGTCAATTGAATGATTATTTAAAACATAAAATTGGGGCTGGGGTTGTGGTTCAGCGCTTGCCTAGCATGTGTGAGGCACTGGGTTCGATCCTCAGCACCACACAAAAATAAGTGAACAAAATAAAGGCATTGTGTCCATGTACAACTAAAAAACTAAAAAATAAAAATAAAAAAAAATAAAACTAATACTTAAACAAGGACAACAGCTGCCAGGGACCTGGGGAGAGAAGGGACAATATATTTCTCTGGCAACTGAAAAATACGTCAGTTCAGAAAGTTTAGAAAAGCACATAGAAAGTACCATTCTTGAGATGGTCAAACCAGATCAGGGACTTGGGGCTCTAACCTCCACCGTGGGGTCGAAGGAGCTCTTGGCAGCAGGACAGGTTCCCGACCCAAGGGCAGCTCTGTACTTTCTCCCGCGCTGTCCCAGGTCAGATTGAACTGGGTCGGCCTGAAAACCCGTGGCGCTGCGCCCCCCGGGGTCGGGGACGGGCATGGGGACGGGGACCAGGACGGCCTTGGCACCTCTGCTGGCCACAGCTCACCTGCCCTTTCTCTGAACTCCACCCGGAAAGTGTCCGGGGCGCTCTCGCCGACCGGCCGGACCGTGCATTCCCCGCCGCCGGAGGCCCGGCTCTGGAAGTAGCTTTCCAGTTTCCGGTGCAGCCGGGGGATGGACTCGGACACCCGCACGAGCAGCGGGGACAACGGGCAGGGGCTGGAAGCCATGGCGCTCTGCGTGCGGCTCCAATGGGACTCCGGGAAGCTTCTGCGCCCAACGGGGCAAAGGCGCCTCCCGCCCCGAGGACTGGCGCCTCAAAGTTTCAGTTTCGCTTCCTTGGAGGTCCCTCCCTGTTCCCGGCAGAGCCGCCTCCTCTCCTCTCTGTGCAGTCTGCCCCGCATCCAGTGTCGGGTAAGCGGGTCGGGTCCCCGAGGGTCCTGACTCCTGCAGGCTTGGGCAGGGGCGGGCGAGGGCGGGCGAGGGCGGGGGTCCCCGGGCCAGGCCTCCCCATGTTAGGATGTAGGCTAGGCAGAGAAAATAAGTTTCTTTTGTGTTTCTGTTTCTTGAAACCGTTGTTAATTGCTATTTGCCACAAAGATGTAATTCGCATTCCGAATTCACTTTATACTTAACTTAATTTTTAAAAGAAAAAAAGTTTTTAGTTTGTTTACCTGCATTGTGACCTATGACGTGTTCCTTGCCTGCAGCTCTACCCTGTAGATAGGCACTTTTCTGCCCTCTTCCCTTGAGTTGGCCAACCACAGGTTGCTGCCCTGTGCCCTAGGAGTAAGACGTCCCTGAGCTCAGGGGCTGGCAAAGGGAGGCAGACCTTTGAAGAAAAAAGCGAATCTCTTGAAGACCTCCCATTGAAAGTTTCAAGCAGAATTTGTCACTTTGAGAGTGTTGGGTCAGGGGCTGAGGAGGGGAGAGAAAGAGTAGGCATCTGGGACCAGGAGTGGTGTGGTCTGAAACAGGGCCCTGAGACCTGGAAGGAGATGAGATGGACAGGAACATGCAAAAGGAAGGGCCTGCTCAGATTTGTGCTGCTCAATAGAAATATAATGGGACTCACACATGTTGATTGTAGAATTCTTCATCATATTACTAAGCATATAAAGAAACAGGTGAAATTAATTTTACCGATATGCTATTTAATATATTCAAACTAATTAGTTCAGCATGTAATGGGATAGTTTATGATCTTGTGGGTCATACTAAGTCTTTGCCATCCAGTGTTTTTCTTTTATTTACCTCACATTTCAATTCAGACTAACCACGTGTGCAGTGCTGCATAACCACATGTGTCTAATGGTGTCAAGACGGTGCAAGGTCTTGATGACAGAGAGAAATGGAAGAGTTGGAAACAAGGGAAGCCAGAGACTGATGAGCCCGATTGGCATTTTAGAAAGATGGAGCTGACAACAATGCAGAGGACACATTTCCAAGCAGGGATGAATGGAGGCTGAGAGGCCAGAGATGAGGTTTCTGAATGTGGCTAGACTAGAAATGGATTGGTTTTTATGGAAAGTAATTTGGCACTGCTGTCAGAATTACACCTGCATATACTTTGTGTTTTTTCAGTTCTACATCTAGAAATTTGTCCCATTGTTATATTAGCCCTTAGGTGTTAAGTGACCTATGTACAAAGTTGTTCTTTATAGCCTTCTTTATAGTATTAAGACTGGGAACTCCTTAAATGCCCATGAATGGAGGGACCAGCATTAAATAACTTCTAGTTAAATAACTTGCAGTGTTTCTATACAATGGAATACAATAAGTAGTGAAAAAAAATGAGGTCCATCTTAATAAGCTACTATGGACAGATCTCTGGCATCTGTGGTAAGTGGAGAAGATAAAACATAGAAGAGTGTGTATGAGATGCTACCTTTTGTGTAGAGATGTCTTTAGAAGGATACAGGAGAGGCACTGATTGCCTTGGTAGGTTTTTCTTTTTTCTTTTTTTTTTTGGTACTGGAGATTGAACTCAGGGGCACTTGACCACTGAGCCACATCCCCAGCCCTATTTTGTGTTTGATGTAGAGACAGGGTCTCACTGAGTTGCCTAGCACCTCGCCATTGCTGAGGCTGGCTTTGAACTCGCAATTCTCCTGTCTCAGCCTCCCTAAGTGCTGGGATTACAGGCTTGCGCCACCGCGCCCGGCTTGGCAGGTATTTCTTCAGGGAGGTAGGAAAGGGCCTTCTACACTTTTTGAACCATGTAAATATAATATATATTCAGACAATCAAATGTAAAATTAGATATTGCATTTAAATCTTTAGAAAGAGTATACTGCCGTGCCTCAGGCAAGAGGTTCTGAGACCCTAAAGTGTAGCAGTGTCAGGGAACAAGGAGGGTAGGGGCATATTTGAGAGGAACTTAGGTGGTCAGGATCCAGAGATAGATTAGGTATAGGACAAAAGAGGAGATTTAAGGATAATTCTTAGATTTCTGATTTGAGTGGGCAAATGGCATATCATTTGCTGAGCTGTGGAATCTAGGAGATTAAGCATGGATTTTTGTGGGGAAGTGAGAGGGGATAAGGGGTCAATTTTTGCAGAGGCTGTATTTGAGGGGAATATGGGACATCCAGGTAGAGTTGCAAAGTGAGTTCCAGGAGAGCGGTAGCCTAGAAATACAGATTTGGGAGTTGTATTTGCAGTTGGTAAGTTGAAACCCTGAAATAGATGAGATTACCCCTGGAGAATATGTAGAATAAAATGAGAAGTGACTCTTAGAATCTTGGGGCCAGGTGTGGTGATGCACGCCTGTAATCCCAGCAGCTCAGGAGGATCAGGCAGGAGGATTGAAAGTTCAAAGCCAGCCTCAGCAATTTAGCGAGGCCCTAAGCAACTCAGTGAGACCCTGTCTCTAAATAAAATACAAAAAAGGGCTGGGGATGTGGCTCAGTAGTTGAGTGCCCCTGGGTTCAATCTCCAATATGGGGGGAAAAATCTTGGGGCAGATGATTAAGGGGTGAGGGGTGAATGCCATAAGTGAATCCAAGGAAAAGGCCTGTAAAGGCATAGGAAGAAAAAAACAAAGAACCAGGAGGGCATAGGAAGAGCCAATAAAGCAGAATTTCAGGAATCAAAGAATGAAATGCTATAGAAGAGGCCAGGCAAAGACTAGGATAGAAGATAGTGCCTTGGGTTAACCATATGGAGGACACGGACAGTTTCAGAGGAGTACAGGGGGTGAGATGGGGAGCCAGACTATGGTGAGCTGAGTGGGCAGGGTGACAGGACAATCAACTACTCTTTGCAGAAGTTTGACTGCCCACGAAGGGACAGAAACACCATAGAAAGACACAGAAGAAATACAGTGACAGCAGTAGCAAAACACTGTGTGCATCTCACCAATGAAATGAAAACATTTTCAAAATCAGAAATCATGTTTAGTCCTCCTGTGGAATATTCATTTTGGGGGAGGGGCGGCTACCAGGGATTGAACTCAGGGGCATCAACCACTGAACACATCTCCAGCCCTATTTTGTATTTTATTTAGAGACAGAGTCTCACTGAGTTGCTTAGTGCCCCACTTTTTGCTGAGGCTGGCTTTGGACTCGTGATCCTTCTGCCTCAGCCTCCTGAGTCGCTGGGATTAAAGGCTACGGTGCCCTCCTCTTTGAAATATTCTTACCAAATTCCCTCAGCTTCAGTGATGGAAAGTTGAGAAGGTGTTTATTGTTATTTAAATTGTAAGAAATTGTTTTAGGCAACATTCTCCTTGTCTCTAATTTCTTTGGGGTTAAATGGATGCCACCTCCACTGGTCTAAAGGTTTTGCAACATCTAAAGCAAAACCTAGCAGCCCACAGCAAGTGCAGAAGTCTTCCTTCTTTTGTGAATACAGCAGTGCCCTCTAGAGGCACAAATATATCTTGTTCTTGCATTTTAGGATTGTTGTGGGCTTACTCCTTTTCCTCCAGGTGTAAGAATAATAGTGCTTTGATGCCGTGGATGACTGTACAAAAATTTTCTATTGCAAAGACATAGAAATCACTCCATGGACCTAAAGATAGCCAAGTGTGGGTCACTGTATCTTTTCTTCATCATTTTAAAAATTTAATGGCTCCCTATTTCATGGCAAACATTACAATATAATCTTCCCCAGAGGTTTTTTTTTATTATTATCCATATATCCCCTATCGAATTAGGTCAAAGATATTTAGCATAAACTCCATAATGCATACTCCATGTAGGCACAAGTATCCTCTTTCTTCAACCATTCTCCAGGGGTCTTCACTTGCTCATAAAGCTCCTTGTTCCTGGCTGTTCTGTGAATGCTGTGTTCACTTTGTTATCATTTTCCTCTTCTACATATATGAAAACCTGCTCCATCCTTCAAGGCCTGGGTCTAGTTTCACCTTCTCCATTCATTTTTTTCCTGTTCAAGCCCCTATAGCTTTTTCCCTTCTCTGAACTGCTATTATGGTTTCAATTGGAACCTGACCTGAAAAGGACAGAAGGTAAACAGTAACAACAGCAAACCAATATGTGATCTCATCAGTGGAATGAAAAATTTCTCAAGATCAGAAATCATGCTCAGTCCTCCTATGGACTATTTGTACCAAATTCCCTCAGTTTCTGGTCAATGCTTACTGTGTTACTGTGTTGTTTCTATTTAGTCCTAGAAGTAGGCCACCATATCTGGGAACCGCAGTCTACGCTTGGAAACCCACGAGGGATTAAAGACCCACCAGAGACCTGGACAATGGCCTTTTCCATGGTAAAAAAGTATAAATGTCTATACATTATGAACCTTGATCAGTACATGAAGAGTTCTCCCTATAATAAATCGCTAGAAATCTGGGGTCTTCAGTAACACCTAGCATCTCATTTGGTTTTAATAGCCCAGTAAAAGTGTTCTTGAACCATGTGGGAAATGGGAATTGAAAATATGCTAATTATCAACAATGTCAACTTGAGGATGGATGATTTTTTAAAAAATGTCACTTGCCTATTATTTGAATTCTCTTCATTCATTCAGCAGTTCTTTTTTTCAGGATGGAATAAGGAGGTGATGAGGGAGGAATAAAAGCAAGGGAATAGAGAAAGTAACCTCATTTTCTAAATCTGAAAATTCTACATGAAGGAGGTCATGAAATAGGCAGTTGAAAGTGGGTCCTTACTGGTGGGTGCAAGATACATGAGGACATGATGAGGCTCATGTCCTCATGTTTTCTGCTCTATCTAGGTAGACTCCAAAAGACATGGACTTGGATCCTGGCTGAGAGTACTGGGTCTTTTTAGAGGTCTATGACCCTTAGGCCTTTTCAAGTGTTAATCTACAATCCTTCGTGTCATTTTGAACTCAAAATGCCCTGATCCCTATGGAAGTGGGATAGGGTCAATATTTAATGGAACACTTAGTATTTTCAGTGTTTTAGGCACAAAAATGGAAAATAACCACAGCAACAAATACATGCGTCCCTTTCTCTCAAACCCAGTGCTTTGAGCAGTTCCTGTTGCTTTGTATTTTAGTAGGCTATATTTGTGATCAGTAGCCTATAATCATTCAGCTTCAATTTTTTTAAAAGTCATTCTCATCTTTCACAGGATGTTGGAGCAGCAACTTCCAATGAAAATTCAGGTAGGATCACCTCACTCCCACTCTTATTTCAGAAAGGCTTTGTTAAGATCTTTCCTCAGTGGAGAAAAGGGAATATGAAAGGAAACTGTCTCCCCCACAAGTGCTCAGGTGCATGACTGCAAGCCTGTGTGGAGACCCCAGCTCATGCTTCAGAAGGAGGACTGCTTCAGAGGCAGTGTGGCACCAGAACTTGTTCCCTTAGGGCCTGCATTGATCCTTTCCTTTGTCCACAGATGTAAGACTCTTCTGACCACAGCCCTGCAGCTGACATTGGACAGAAGGGGTAACCAACTGATTGTCCCCCTTGGTTGAAAGAGCCAAATGATACCTGCCTAACTCTAAGGTGGTCCATTTGGGATTTGAAATTTCCAACTAAAGCTCAGGCCAGTTAGGCCAAACTGCTCACTTGCTGATTCTTTTGGGTACCTGAGGCCACCAGAGGTCTTTCTAGGTGGCTCCAATTAGAAATGCCAGTTGAAGTTATGTATACATAATTATCACATTTTATCTATTTAGGATGCACATTTTTTCACATTTAACATCTCTGAAACAAAGCTACTACAGTTTAATTGGCATCATTTTCTCTTCCTCAGAGGCATATAATAATAATGTCTTGCACTCCACAAAATGCACTGTCACAGGTTGGGTTCTCCAGGAACTAGTGTCAGAGATGGAGTTAGTATGAAAGGTTCACTATGGAAGAAACAGAAGAAGCTGGGTTGGGTGGGTGGAGCCCTCAGGTTATAATGAAAACCTGACAGTCTCTGGCACACTGAGATCCCTTGTTAGAGTAGAGGTGTCCCTTGTTGAGCATAAATGGCCTTGCTCAGGTTTTGGTGGAGAAAACCCTGAGAATAGTGTGACCTTGTCTAGAGAGCTGAGATGAACCCATGAGGGGGTTAATAGCTAGGCACTGTGAGCAAACCAGATTTCCCACTTCACAATCAAACTGAAGGAAGATCTGAGAAGTGCATCTTCTTTTCAGCCATAGTAAATACTTTTAGTCTATGTTTTAATTCCATATTAATTTTAGCTGTGCCATGCAACTAAAGTACTATGAAGAAATATTTACTGTAGCAGACATTATCAGTGCTCCACCCATTTGTTGGTCCAGTGTTCCACTCACCCCTCTTAGCCAAGAAACAGCTTTGACCAATGACCCTTAGAAGCTGGAGAAATATCCCAGCTCCTATAATTACCTCCTCTAGGGATACAGGTCTGAGGCACATAATCTGTATTGCCCACCAGTGGAGTTAAATTTCATTTGCTAAGTTAGACACTCTATTCAGTTTTCTCCTTGTCTTAGTTTCCCACCCTGTCCTCCTTAAGCAGAACCCCTGGTGTTTGCGAGGATCACCTCTCCAATAAATTATTTACATTCAAATTCTCATCTCAGAGTCTGCTTCCGAAAGGACTCAAACTAAGACACTGACCAAAGCAAAAAAGTTAGAAATGTAACTCCTTGTATTTTTGACTCATAATTATATCCTTGCTAATATTTTTACATGCATTGAAAATATTCACGAGCCCCTATACACACCATCTTCTCATCACTGTACATAGTAGTTACTAATGAAGGGGTATTTAGTATATGCAGGCACAAAACTAAGCACCTTATGAGTGTGTCCTATCAGTGAAAACTCTTGGATATCCTTGGTGTAATTAAATGTCTGGATGAGAAGGAAAATCAGTAAGGAAGCTAGAGGAAGTTCCTCTCTTTTGCAAATTAGACAGTCTTCTGGTGTGAAATGGAATTATATCCTTTTCGAAGGAAACCTTGCTCATTTCTTTATTGTTTTATCTTTTCCCTTTTTCCAGAGACTGACTCTCCTGGAAAAAACTATAGTTGGCAAATTCCTGTTAATCTCAATTATTTTGAAATTTTAAAAAATAATGAGAGTCGACTGTTTGAAGTCCTCCAGAATAAATTTGGCTGTATGTCTACCCTGATGTCTCCAGCTCCAGAAGGTAACAGCAATTCTCTTGGCCAGCAAGTCTTCAGAAAGAGCCTGGCCCCAGGGCTAGAGTTATCTGTCTGGAAGGGTGACCTTAGCAGACGTGCTGTCGATGTTGTGGTGAATGCAGCCAATGAAGAACTTCTACATGGGGGAGGCCTGGCCTTCGCCCTGGTGAAAGCTGGTGGCCCTGAAATCCAAGAAGAGAGCAAAAGACTCATTGCCAGTTATGGCAAAGTACCACCTGGTGAGATAGCTGTCACTGGAGCTGGAAAACTTCCCTGCAAAATGATTATCCATGCTGTTGGGCCTCGGTGGGAAGCAATGGAGAAAGAGAGATGTGTCCATAAACTGCAAAGAGCTATTACAAATGTTCTGGAGTTTGTTTGTAAGGAAAAGTACATTCAGACAGTAGCAATTCCAGCCCTGAGCTCTGGAATTTTCCAGTTTCCTCTGAATTTGTGTACACTGACCATTTTAAAAACTATCAATTCTTATTTCCAAAGGAAGCAGGTGATTGGTAATTTGAAAGAAATTCATCTGGTGAGCAATGAGGACCCTACTGTTGCTGCCTTTAAATCTGCTTCAGAAGCCATCCTAGGAGGCAATGAGCTGGGCTCTTGGGAGCTTCAAGAAACCACTTCTCCTTTTAATATGACTCTTCAAACTATACAGGGCCTCACTCTCCAGATTGTCCTGGGCTACATTGAACAACAGACGGTAAATCTTTGTTTCTATTTTCTTGCACTGCCAGGAGAGGATCCTTGAATTGTTCACTATCTATTAAGAGGTTTTAGAAGCTGAGTGCAGTGGCTCACGCCTGTAATCCCAGCACTTTGGGAGGCTGAGACAGGAGAATCGCGAGTTCAAAGCCAGCCTCAGCAATGGCGAGGTGCTAAGCAACTCAGTGAGACCCTGTCTCTACATAAAACACAAAATAGGGCTGGGGATATGGCTCAGTGGTCGAGTACCCCTGAGTTCAATCTCCAGTACCAAAAAAAAAAAAAAAAACCCACAAAAAATAGAGCTGGGGATGTGGCTCAGTGGTCAAGCACCCCTGAGTTCAATCCCTAGTACCAAAAAAAAAAAAAGAGGTTTTAGAATATGTACTATGCATTGCTGTATTGCTGTTTAGAAAGCATTTTGTTGGGACTAAGAGTGTGGTCTTCAGAGCCAGGCCACCTGGATTTAAGTACCTGCCTTGCCATTTACTAACTGGGTGACCTGAAATAAATTAGTTTATCTTTTAGCCTTTTTAGTAAGATGAGGATAACTGTAGTGCTTATATCATAGAGCTGGAATCAATACCCACACAATGCTTATACTAGTGCTTGGCACATGGTTAGTGTAGTAATTATAATTATTATTGTGATTGCTGTTATTGTTAGGTATTATGAGGAATTAGAACAACTTATGATACCAAGGAACTTAAAATCTATTATATTCTTTTTTTAAAATTTTTTTTAGTTGTAGAGGGACAGAATATCTTTATTTATTTTTATGTGGTGCTGAGGATCGAACCCAGTGCCTCACGCATGCAAGGCAAACGCTCTACCACTGAGCTACAATCCCAACCCTATTATATTCTTTTTATCTAAAAAGTTCTTTATTTGGAAAAATCTCATTGTTGAGACAAACTATCTGAACATTTCTGAAGCAACTTATCAGTAGTAATGCAAAATAATAATGAACCAAGAGAGATTGTTTCTGGAGATGTGAGTTTTGAATCTGACCTCAAGTTGTAATGGGTGTGAATTGGCAGGAGGGAAAGCTTTGATCAGAGACCTTCTTGAGACTTGATCAAAGATACACAGAGGAATTGAAAGAGGAAATAATGAACTTGGCCAGAGTGAGTAGACACAGGTGGAGCTCAAAGTCATATTCCATATGTATAGCTCTGTGACAGAGACTGTGGAAAATACAAGGTGTAACTTAGCAAAGGCCAAGGCCCTGGGAGGGGGTTGAGGAAGTCAGGGTAACAGCTAATCTAAGTGTTTCTGGGTTAATTCAGCTCCACTGCTAGGCAGAAAGCATCTGAGGAAGAGCATCATGGCTTGCTCATCTCTGCAGTCCCAGGACCTGATCTGGGCGTGCATCTAGGTGTTCAGTAAATTAATGATGGATAAGTGGAAGGGACAGCAGGAAGCCTGGACTGCAACAGAGGGAGAGAAGAAATACAAGGCTATATTCTTTTTTTTTTTTTTTTTGACCAGGGATTGAACTCAGGTGCTTAACCACTAAGCTACATCCCCAGCCCCTTTTTGTATTTTATTCAGAGACAGGGTCTCACTGAGTTCTGTAGGGCCTCGCTAAGTTGCTGAGGCTGGCTTTGAACTCATGATCCTCCTGCCCCAGCCTCCTGAGCCACTGCAATTATAAGCATGTGCCACCACACCCAGCCAAGGCTGTATTCTTTTATTTCAGTGATGTCTCTTGTGGTCACAATCAAACTGACTTAACACTAGTAAGACAAAGACCACTTATTGTCTACAAGAAAATTAGAATGAAGGCTGAGGGGACTATATGATTGGATAAGTTATTAAAACACCAATTCAGAATTAAAATGAAAGCATCCTAGTTGAATAACATCCCTTTAACTGAAATTTTAGTGCATTTATTTATTGCCAATGGCATTAGGAACCTTAAAAAATTTAAAGGATGCCAATACCCCCAAATGGGAAATTTTGATTGCACTCTCAAAGTAAAACACTCATTAACATCCATTGGAAGTACCTAAGTTACCCCCAAAGGGAACCAAAGATGTCAGATGATTAGAGGATTTGGTGGAGGAGAGGACACAACCCTTTAGCACAGTTCTTAGAGCTAAGGGATGAAATTATTTAAAATACCACATATATGTATAGTCTGTTTACAAAAACATAGGTGAAGAACTGGTAAAAGTGGTTGGCTATAGGATGGGCGAGTGAGTGGGTCTGGAGATCCCACCCAGGGGGAATCTTGCTTTTCATTGCAGATCTTTTTGCTTCATTTGCACTTTAACCATGTATTACTTACATTAAACAAAATTATTAGGTGGTAGAAATTTCCTAAGAAAATTAATTTCTTCTCTGCTTAAAACAAAATAAATAACCTACACAGAAATAGCAAAAAGGGATAGTGGTACAGCAGATAAGGAAACCATTTATTGATATAACTTAAAAAAACAAAACAAAACAAGGAATGCTCAGAATCTATAAATATAAGAAGTGTAATCCAGCAAGGAGCTCATAGATATTTATAATATGAATTATTTCTTCTATATCTGTACTTAATTTTTGAATAGGACAGATAGCTTCATGGCAATTAAATGATTGCTCCTTGGAAATAAGAGTTTCTAACCATTATTAAATGAATTTTTGTGGATTTGAGATCCTCAGAAAGCATTTTTAAGGGGCTGGAGTTATGACTCAGTGGCAGAGCGCTTGCCTAGCATGTGTGAGGCACTGGGTTCGATCCTTAGCACTGCATATAAATAAATAAAATAAAGGCCCATTGATAACTAAAAAAATATTTTTTTTTAAAAAAAGCATTTTTAAAAGCTCCTCTGGGAAATGAAGATTTAAATTAGAGATTTAGCAATGAACCTGTGCTTTCTTCCCTTTTTAGACAGATGTAATTGTTAATTCTGTAACCCCACCACATCTCAGAGTTGGAGCTGTGTCAACTTCAATTCTACAACAAGCAGGAGATGAAATGGAATGGGAATTCAGTAAACAAATGGCTAAACAGTTTTCAGATTCCCAGTTGGTGCTGGTCACAGAAGGATTTAAATTGCTCTGTCAATACGTATACCATGTACTATGGAATCCAGCACAACCTCCATGTTGGGTAAGTTCAGAATAGATTTACCTTTATGCAGCTCTGTGATCTAACCAGTCTGTTAAATTACGATTGTTTCATTACATCAATGAAATGTTGTCAAGTGCTTGTGGCCCACGTTTGAAGCCTGAAATGTTACCTAACCCTTTGCTAAATTTTAAGTGGACGTATTGCAAATGGATGCTGAAACGAAGAGCTTCCTCAGCCTGTGCACCTCACCACACCCAGAGACCCTGTAGCCTATTCCTAAGTGGGCATAGTGTTCACCTCTTCGTATTTTCTTATATGGGTTAAATTCCAGTCAAATCTGTTACCCGTGGTCTCTTCCTACCTGTGCCTATGGTGGATATTGGCTTTCTAGCCACCTTGTCTCCTAAGGCCCACAACATACAAGCTTTAAAGAAGAGGGAAACCCACTCGGATTTGGAAAGAGAGAAGTTTAATGCCCTCCACCTTTATCTTTTCTTCTATACCATTTCTTGTCCTCTCATGGCTAGATGGCTCTCTAGTTCCAAATTGGTCCTTTATGCCTCAGTCTCCAGGTCCTCCTTTCCACAGACAACTCTCTGTCATAGTAATGCAATATGATGTTGAAAAGTTGATAGAAGTTTAAGTCTGCCAAAAGTATTAGTGCGTGTCCAGGAGAAATCATATAATAGATCCCAGTGATATTGAATAAATATTGCTTTTTTCTTTTAATCTCTATCTCCTTTATTAAACTTCTAAGAGCTTTTTATGCTAACTTGGAAGTGGTAGGTGAGCAAAACAAACTGATAGTTGAGTCTCTGACCTGGGAAGATGGGCAAGGCTGCATAAACCAGCAGAAATCAGTGCCCAAATATCTTGAATAGCCCACAGTGGGCCAGTTACTTCGGTTCTTAGTCCTTTCATTTCTCATTATCTAACCTTATAGTTGTAGTGGGTTCTCTATGGATGGGGCCTGTCCTGCTCTCTGAGGAGGCATGTGCATGACCCCTGGTAGAGGTTGGCATAGTAAAATATGAACAGAATCAAGGGATCAGTGAAGTCTTATTTTTGACTTAACAGTGGTTTTAAATTTGTTTCTCTTACAGATATTGAAAAATGCAATGAAGCAATGTTTGGAAAAATGCCTCAAACAAAATGTAACTTCCATATCCTTTCCTGCCCTTGGGTCTGGAAACATTGGTATAAGTAAAGATATAGTAGCAGAACTTATGTTTAATGAAGTTTTGTTATTTGCCAATGACCATTTGAAAAAACAACTAACTATAAAGTTTGTGATCTTTCCAGAAGACCTGGAGACATATAAGGTGAGTTAATATCATAGAAATGTCCTACAGTTTGTCAGGCATAGAGGCATATATCTATAATCCTAGGTACTTGAGAGTCTGAAGCAGGTGAGTCACAAATTCTAACCAGCCAGGATAACTTAGTGAGACCCTGTCAAAAAATAAAAAGGGCTGGGAATGTAGCTCAGTGATAGAGTGCCCCTGGGTACAATCCCTAGTACTGAAAAGAAATTTTTTTAATATGTGAAGGAAGAATAAAAAGGAATAAGAAAGAGCTGCTTAAAACAGATTTTCTAGACATGGGTTTTGGATTCTGCCAATAACCAACATTCAAGTGAGGCTTCCCACAAGTGTGTCTGGGTTTTGGGTAGAAGGAGCCTTGCTCAGTGCCTAGCAGAGAGTGGCTGTGGACCTTAGTTCTCTGTTTCTCCATTTCCTGACCTGTTCTGCTTGTGTAGTAGCATACTTGTTCCAGCTTGTTCTTTCTTGGAACAATTGTAAAGGTTCTTATTCCTTCTGCTGCCCAATCATAAAAGGAGATTTGTAGCATTTGCTGATTTCCATGGCTACTTTTAAGCCATCAGTGTGATATCTCTACAGGCGAGGTTGGAATTGATGTTCCCAGTGGATTCTTTTTTTTTTCTTTTTGTTTATTTATTTTGTTTTATTTATTTATTCTAATTAGGTTTACATGACAGCAGAGTGCATTTTGATTCATTGTACACAAATGGAGCACAACTTTTCTTTTCTCTGGTTGTACACAATATAGAGTTACACCATATGTGCAGTCATACATGAACCTAGGGCATTGTTGTCCATCACATTCCACCATCTTTCCTACCCCCATGTTCCATCCCCTCTTTTTCCTCCCCTTTGACCAAAGTTTCTCCATTCTTCCCATGCCCCCTCCCACATTTTGGATCAGCATCCACTTATCAGACAGAACATTTGGCCTTTGGTTTTTTGGGGTTCGCTTACTTCCCTTAGCATGATGTTCTCCAGTTCTATCCATTTACCTGCAAATGCCATAATTTTATTCTCTTTTAATGCTGAGTAATATTCCATTGTGTATATACAGTTTCTCCCAGTGGATTCTTGTGAGCCAAAGTAAGCCACTCTAGTTCATTGACACCTCCACAGCTCCCTGGCAGGATGGTGGCAAATGACCTAATGAAGTAGCTCACCTTTTTGACAAAATGAATCATCCTGTGCTTTGAATAAAGTCCCCCATGCAGAGGACTATTACTGGGCAGGCCCACACAGGCGCTTTGAGAACTTTCCTCAATTCTTTGTGAAGCACCATATCCTTACAAGCTGAATTAACCACATTTGGAAAAGAAGGTTTGTTCTCTTCAACATACAAACACTACAAAGCCAGCCTCAGCAACAGTGAGGTGCTAAGCAACTCAGTGAGACCCTGTCTCTACATAAAACACAAAATAGGGCTGGGGATGTGGCTCAGTGGTTGAGTGCCCCTGAGTTCAATCCCCAGTACCAAAAAAAAACCCGAACAAACAAATAAAAAACCATACAAACACTATTTGTACTTGGCAGTTCAAGGAAAGTGGAAAGATCAAGCACAGACTGAGGGCTCCCCTTGAGGCTAAACATAAAAATTGCCACCATATATTGTTCTGCCAGGCGCTGTGCTAAGCAGAAGCTGTCTCATTACATTTACCCCACAATAATGGAATGAAGCCACTATTGGCATTTCCATTTCACGGATGGGAAAACAACTCTGGGGTTAATATGCACACAGCTAGTAAAGGGGCTAAACCAAGATTCCAACCTGGCTCTGTTTGCCCCTAAAGCCTATGTTCTGAATCACAAACCAAAAACTTGAGAAATAATACATCTTTCAGTTTTGTAACTCAATGGAGAGGATTATCTTACCCAGTAGTTTATACTATATAGTGACCATTAACCATTTCTCCAGGCTTTTTTTGACATTAACACCTACATGATATCCACATGGAATTATGAGGTGTGTGCATGCATTTATATACTCCTCTGGCCTTTTGATAAGCTCTTCTTTTCTTCCTAAATAAGTCTTACAGTGAGAGATGTGTATACAGAAAGATCAATGGCAACTTACACAGGTCCTCATGAGGATGTTACCTTGATAGGGTCCCTCTATTCCAGAAAATGGATTTTTGAGACACTTAGGGTTGACCTGACTCAGGAAGACCCATCTACACTTAACTCACAATAAAGTGATACTCATTTTCACATACTCATATTTTCCAATTCAAAAGAATTGAAGTGAAGAAATAATTCCCAGCTGACTAGAATACTTGTATTCACCAGTATTTCATGATGGTAGGAGTCTTGGGTGGTGCTGAGTATCTATAAAAGGCAATGGATGGTTATTTAATAAATATTAATTGAATATCTACCTTGTGCCAGGCATTGTATCTCAGAATAAGTAACTCTGTCTAGAACACATAACTGACATCTCTCAGATAAGGTGTTGGTCACTAGTGAACAGAGCTGGAAAAACACTGCCAAATTCTTATCATTGGGCTCCACTTTTCCAAGATCCTTGCAGACCATCTGCTTCTCATCCACACAGCCTTTCTTCAATGTCATCACTAGTGATGAAGTTACAATTTTCCCTTCACGTTCAATTCAAATGTCTTACCTAATTATTTCTTTTTTATTTGTTCTTTCTAGATATACATGATAGTAGGGTGTATTTTGACATATTATACATACATAGAATAAGTATAACTTGTTCCAGTTATGCTATTATTGTGGTTGTACAATGTGGAGTTACATTGGTAGTGTATTCATATATGAGGATGGGAAAGATATTTCTGATTCATTGTATTGTCTTTCCTATTCCATCCTCTCTCCCTTCTCTTTATTCCCCTTTGTCTAGTCCAGTGAACTTCTATTCTTTCCTCCCTTTCTCCTTGTTGTGTGTTAGCATCCAAATATCAGAGATAACATTCTTCCTTTGGATTTTTGGGACTGGCTTATTTCACTTAGCATGATATTCTCCAGTGCCATCCATTTACTGGCAAATGCCATTTCATTCTTATTTATGGCTGAGTAATAATCTATTGTGTATATATATACCACATTTTCTTTATCCATTCATCTGTTGTAGGGCACCTAGGTTGGTTCCATAGCTTGGCTATTATGAATTGAGCTGCTATAAACATTGAAGTGGCTGCATCACTGTAGTGTGCTGATTTTAAGTCCTTTGGGTATAGACCTAGGAGTGGGATAACTGAGTCAAATGGCGATTCCATTCCAGGTTTTCTAAGGAATCTCCATACTGCATTCCAGAATGGTTGCACCAATTTGCAGTCCCATCAGCAACATACAGGTGAACTTTTTTCCCCACATCTTCGCCAACATTTATTGTTACTTGTATTATTGATAATTGCCATTCTGACTGGGGCGAGATGGAATCTTAGTGTAGTTTTGCTTTGCATTTCTCTGATTGTTAGAGATGTTGAACATTTTTTCATATATTTTTTGACCATTCATATTTCTTGTTTTGTGAATTGCCTATTCAGTTCCTTAGCCTATTTATTGATTGGGTTATTTGTGTTTGATGTTTTTTTCTTTCTTTTTTTTTTTTTTTTTTTTTTTTTTTTTTTTTTTTTTTTTTTTTTTTTTTTTTTTTTTTTTTTTTTTTTTTTTTTTTTTTTTTTTTTTGTGTGTGTGTGTAAGTTTTTGAGTTATTTGTATATCCTGGAGATTAATGCTCTGTCTGAGGTGCTGGTGGTAAAGATTATTTCCAATTCTGTAAGCTCTTTGTTCATGTTCTTTATTGTTTCTTTTGTGGTGAAGAAGCTTTTTAGTTTGATACATCCCATTTATTGATTCTTGATTTTACTTCTTGAGCTTTGGGAGTCTTACTGAGGAAGTTGATTCCTAAGCCAACATGGTGGAGAGTTGGGCTTAATTTTTCTTCTAGTAGATGCAGAGTCTCTGACCTAATGCCTAGGTCCTTGATTCACTTTGAGTTTTGTTCAGGTGAGAGTGGAGGTTCAATTTCATTCTACTACATATGGATTTTCTTAGCACCATTTGTTGAAGAGGCTATCTTTTCTTCAGTGTATGTTTATGGTGCCTATCTCTAGTTTGAGATAACTGTATTTATGTTGGTATGGCTTTGTGTCTTCTATTCTATTCCATTGGTCTTCATGTCTTTTTTGGTGCCAATACCATGCTGTTTTTGTTACTATAGCTTTGTAGTATAATTTAAGTCTAATATTGTGATGCCTCCTGCTTCAATTTTCTTGCTGAGGATTGTTTTGGCTATTCTGGGTCTCTTATTTTTCCAAATGAGTTTAATGACTGCTTTTTCTGTTTCTATGAAGAGCGTCATTGGAATTTTAATAGGAATTGCATTAAATCCTATAGAGCTTTGAGTAGTATGGCCATTTTGACAATATTAATTCTGCCTATCTAATAACATGAGAGGTCTGTCCATCTTCTAAGGTCTTCTTCAGTTTTTTTCTTTACTATTCTGTAGTTTTCATTGTAGAGGGTCATTCACCTCTTTTGTTAGATTGATTCCCCAAAATTATTTTGAGGCTATTGTGAATGAGATAGTTTTCCTGATTTCTTTTTCAGTTGATTTATCAGTGGTGTATAGGAACACAACTGATTTATGAGTGTTAGTTTTATGCTACTTTGCTGAATTTATTTATGTATTCTAGAAGCTTCCTGGTGGAGTTTTTTGGGTCTTCTAAATGTAGAATCATGTCATTGGCTACCTAATTATTTCTAACCCTGTTCTGACTTTAAAATGCCCTTCTAGAGAGAGCTGATTTTTATCCATTGTGTATCCATTGAACTCTCCATCCTCTTGCCTCAGCCTCCCAAGCTGCTGGGATTAAAGGGGAGCACCACCATGCCTGGCTGGCAGTTTGTATTCATTTATTTATCAACAGATGATGTACCTCATTTGTGTTATTTCTGAGTTCTTGGATGTGAAGGGTAGGAAAGTATCCTGTTGTAACCTCTCCAGGTAAATGAACATGGTGAGATCAATGACTTTTTGCTCTGGAAATAACAGCTGCAAATTATAATTTATGAAGAAAATGTCCAGGCTGAGGTTGTAGCTCAGTGGTACAGTGTTCACCTAGCCTGTGTGAGACACTGGGTTTGATCCTCAGCACCACATAAAAATAAATAAATAAAATAAAGGTATTATATCCATCTACAACTAAAAAAAAATTAAAAAATGAAAATGCCCTATAGTTTAAGAAACATTATTAAAACTCAGATGCAAAGCAAAATCTAGACTTTACCTCATTAATAGCACCTTTTCAATCAAGTACTGCCCATTGTGTCAACTTTGAACAAGAAAGAGTACATATTTACAGCTTTAATTCACATCTAACATCATAATACCTGCAATAAGGAGGATATGAAGGTCTGTTGAATGAATGAATGAACGAATGAATATGTGACTTTTTTTGCCTTGGAATATACATTCTTCTTTTTTAATGCTATATTTTTTCCTCCCTATATTTGTTGTCCCTAGGTATTCTAATAGATTGTGGTACTGCACTTGCTGTTCCCTAGGACTTTCCTAAAATCTGCTTTTAGATTTGTGGCAGTGGAGATGGAGACTGACAGGCAAATTGAAGTCAAGTTGTTGTGTACAGATAAAGAGAGATTTTGTTGACAATGGCTATACCCTGCTTATGACTCTGTGCTCTGTCTTGCTTATTGTAGGCTTTCAGTTATGAAATGACAAATTACAGGATGCAGAATTGCAACATTCACAATGGTGAGTAGGAAATTCACAGGCCTAGAAGAAGAGTCCCCCCCCTTTTTTTTTTGGTACTGGAGATTGAACTCAGGGGCACTCGACCACTGAGCCACATCCCCAGCCCAATTTTCTGTTTTATGTAGAGACAGGGTCTCACTGAGTTGCTTAGCGCCTCGCCATTGCTGAGGCTGGCTTTGAACTTGCGATTCTCCTGTCTCAGCCTCCCAAAGTGCTGGGATTACTGGCATGTGCAGTTTCCCATTTTAGGCTTATTCTGTTCTTGATCATCTAAACTAATGAAGGAAAGGAGAATAAGCCAGTAGAGTTCGCTGTGCTCCTGCTAGGACACCAACTTGCTTTATATCTAACTGTGATTCTATTCTTTCTCAATCTGATTTCATGATACTGACAGAGAAGTTAAGTTGCAGTAGATAATTCACAGTGAGGGTAGTTCATTTGCAAGTAAGTGTTTATAATTTTTTTCTAATAACAAATTCTGCCCTCCATAAACTGGCTAAGCTAGCTTAGTAAGACTTTCTGCTGTCAACATCTAAATGGGGTTACGCAGTAATTACAGAAAACGCCTCTGAGAAACACCAGATAAATGGGTTAACCCAACACTGCCCAAACCCGAGTAATCACTGGAATCATTCTGGAAACTTGAAAACACACATACACACATACAGAGGGAGGACCCTGTCTCTAAATAATATACAAAAAAGGGCTGAGGATGTGCCTTAGTGGTTAAGTGCCATTGGGTTCAATTCCTGGTACCAAAATAATAATAATAATAATAACAACAACAACAACAACTTCATGAATAAGAACAGTTCTATATTGGGCTTTAAGGATGGCAAGATTTTTAATGGCCAGTGTATATGTGTGGTGGTGGTGGTGGGGTTACAGCACCCAAGAAAACCCATAGGATCAAACAAATGCAGTGTATGTTTGGGGAACCACAGGGAATAGAGGATAGCTAGGTAAGAGGGAGTGTTTTAGATGAGGCTTATAGGGAAAAGGTGCATGCAAAGGTCTATATGTCATTAATTGGATTCAGGGGCAGGTGTCATCATTTGTTACAGTAATTCTTTTCTTTTTTTTTTTTTTGATTGAACTCAGGGGCACTCAACAATTGAGCCACATCCCCAGCCCTATTTTGTGTTTTATGTAGACACAGGGTCTCACTGAGTTGCTTAGCACCCACTGTTGCTGAGGCTGGCTTTGAACTTGCGATTCTCCTATCTCAACCTCCCAAAGAGCTGGGATTACAGGCATGCGCCACAGTGCCTGGCTCTGTTTCAGTAATTCTTGAGGACAACTGAAAAGTAATTAGATAGCAAAGGACAATAATTGGCAGTCATAATGATGGATGAACATCTCAGATTATCAAGGAAAGGTTAAACTAGGTAGGAAGGCAGAGAAGCATGTTTTCATTAGGATTATTTAGATAATAAATAGTTAAATGTGTTTTGGTGCTAGAAGAGAGTCCATTAGTGTTCTGAACTTGTCATCTACAAGAACAATTCTTCTTTCCTAATAATGACAGATTAATGAAGTCCCATCTTGCACATATTAAATTTTCTCCTAAAAAGTAATATATGCTCCTAAGCAAGGGCTTAAAACAACAAAAAGTATGCCTCCAATTAAAATATTTTCTTACTACTGTTTAAAATTTTAGCTTATAAATGGAAAAAATTTTTTAAAATAGAACATGGGTTTTTATTTTTATCAGAGAGAGGCCTCCTTTCCCCTCTTACTTCTAGTTCTGTCCCAGTGTATAGTTCCTGAGGCTAACCAAGTACAATATCAAGAGAAAGATGCTTGTCTTATTGTTCCTGGGTCACTAATGATAGGCACAGTTGTGTGAGCACTGGAGCCAGATGTCCAGCAATTGGCTTCATGGCCACCACTAACTGGTTCTATAACCATGGGCAAGTTACTTAATGACACCGAGTCTTAAGCAGTTCTCATTTGTACAATGGGACTTCGGTTGTGAGGCTTGAATAAAATAATACATGTAAAGCCCTTGGAACAATGCCTAGAATATAGTAAGTGTTCAACTTACTTTTTCCCCTCAAAAATTATTTCTGAAATTCATCCCTGTAAAGCTCTGTCTGAGTTCCAGTTGCTCCATATCCTTGCTGACAACTTGATATTGTCAGAGTCAAGAATTTTTGCCAGTCTGGTGGATGATTTTTCAATTCCCTCATTGCCAATAAGGAGAAGCATCTTTTTTCACGTAAATACGGGTTGTTCATGTTCCCTTTCCTGTGAAACTTTTTGCCCAACTAACCACTGGGTTGTTTATTTTTCTTAATGATTTTAGGGAATTCTTCATATATTCTAGATACTGTATAATCTATTAATTTCCTCTCTTTTAAAAATAAATTAGTAGTTGTAGATGGACAGACTGCCTTTATTTTATTTTTTTATTTTTATGTGGTGCTAAGGATTGAATCCAGTGCCTCACACATGCTGGGCAAGTGCTCTGCCACTAAGCTACAGACCCAGCCCTTAATTTCCTCTCAATTATCCCATTTCCTCTATTTTTTGTTTTTTCAATTTGAGTTTTAGAGTTGCCTTAATTATCTCTGCCTCTTATGAAGAGTGCAGATAGGAGATTAGAATCAGGTTTCCTTTTTTTTTCCTGCTAGAATATACTGTGTCCAGCAGCAGCAATAGCTAAGCTTTAAATGCTTGCTGTGGAGATGGAGAAGGGTGACGCCCAACTCTACCCTTTAAGCAGCAGAAGGTCCATGATGTGCTATTAAACAAAGATAAGATATAACAAGGATTTCTGGGTAATGGAATTATAGCCATTTCTTCTTTTTAGTATACTCTGATAAATTTCTAATTTTCCAGTTATAGGCACGTGTTATTTTTATTATCAGAGATTTGCGTTTGATTGTTTTTTAAAATAAGTTTCATACAAGGCTCACGCTGTAATCCCAGTGACTTGAGAGGCTGAGGCAGGAGGATTGCAAGTTCAAAGCCAGCCAGAAACTTAGTGAGTCTTAGTGAGACCTGACTCAAAATAAAAAGAGGTAGGGATGTGGCTCAGTGGTTAAGCACCCCTGGGTTCAATCTCAGGTACCAAAACCAAAACCAAAACCAAAAACAATAAAATAAATTTTACTCCCTGAACTCTATGGTTTTCAGAGATGTTTGATTTTAAAATTGGCAGAAGCAAGAGGTTAAGGAAAATTTTATTCAGCAGGAAACAAAACTTAGTTAATATCCAGATTGAGATCACAAAGTGAACTCATCTGTGAATTGACAAATGACACACAGTAGAGGCCAGGTATGATAAAGCCAGCTCCTTAGGGGCTAAACTCTGTGCTCCCAAGGAGGCTATACATAATGCATGTAGATTGTCTATATCCAGTATAGCTTTCAGACATAGGTACTTAATAGGAGCTGCTAGTGCTAATAATGGTGAAGATATCTTTGGGGTAAACACTAGCTATGGTATTTTGTTCTGTACTATTTTAAAAACCACCAACCTTCCATGGTTGCTTATAATGGTTGTTTCAGTCCCCCAGTGGACCAGAGAGAAGCAAACAGAAAATGGGCTTGAAGCTGGGTCTCCTGCCATCAATCTGATGGGATGCAAGAAGGAAGAGATATATGAGGCCAGCACCTGGATCCAAAGGATACTGACATCCCAGAACAAACACACCATTGAGAATAATCATATTCTCCACCTTGGGAAAAAGGAACATGACATTTTATCTCAACTTCAGAAAACCTCAAGTGTCTACATTTCAGAGATTATCAGTCCAGGAAAGGCAAGTTTAGAGATCACAGGAGCCCAGGCTGACCTCATTGAGGTGGTTATGAACATTGAACATATGCTGTGTGAAGTTCAGGAGGAAGTGATGAAGAAAAAGGAGCAAGACCTTTGGATCTTGTCAGGTAACTTCCTATTTAGTTAAGAGTCAGCGCTATCAGCTTTCTTCTTTTGGGTGTTAGTGTGCTTGTACATATGTGGATAAGAGGTAGAATGGAAAAGGAGAAAGCAAACTTCTGCTTCTGTGTTAGGTGGTAAACTTTTCTTTTTTTAATGGCAATGAGGATGGAACCCAGGGCCTGGCACATGCTGGACAAGTGCTCTAGCACTGAGCTACACCTCCAGCCCTAGGTCATAAACTTTTATTTTTTATTTTTATTTTTTTTAATTAAAAAAAAATTTTTTTAGTTGTAGATGAACACAATGTCCTTATTTTATTGGTTTGTATGTGGTGCTGAGGATCGAACCCAGGGCCTCACGCATGCGAGGCAAGCACTGTACTACTGAGCTACAATCCTAGCCCCATAAACTTTTATGAGGCAGTTTTTGGCTCTCTTCTACCATCAGGCTTATTTATTAATAAATGAGAATGTATACACACATATACACACACACACACAACCATTGGGTTTACTTATAATGACATGGATTGCCTGAGAGGTGAATGAATTGAAAGCCTAGGGTAAAACCTAAGCTAAGCCCAGGGTAAAAAAAAAGCAAATCCCTATTTCTGCAAATGGAGCATTCAAACGTACACACATTCCACTTGATTGTTTCTTTTATTGAGTTTTATTCTATTTATTCATTGCTGCCAGGATTAGGAACCATAAAATTGCTTACTCAGAGTCCTGTCACCAATTAAAGTATTCATTGGTGCTATGAAGTGTGCTAAAATATCTCAATTCAGTGAGGCTAAACTCATCAGGAAAACTGGGAATTTGGTCTGGAGAGATTCTTTTTACAGAACTGTAGAGCTAACTAGGAAATTATGCCATTTAAAATGCTACCCTGAGAGAAGGAAATGCTACCCTTCCTTCAAGATTATTTCATTCATTTATTCAATGACTGCATATTGCATCCATGGTGTATGTGCCATGCATTGTGCTAGGTACTCGTAATAAACAAGCTGGATATTGTTCCTGCTCAAAGTCTACTTGGTACAGGAATACGGGTAAGTAATGATAGAGGAGGGTGAAAGTACTCTGGGAGCAGGAAGAAGAGGCACCTTACCCCCAGGCTTGATGTGTCAGGGGAGAGCTTCTCAAAGGAGGTGTCATAGATAGAGAACTAAATAATAAGTAGCAGTTAGTTAGGCAAAGAAAGTTTCAAGAATTAAGACTCTAGTAGGTCTAGATTATACAAGACCTTATAAATCACATGAGAAAGTTCAGAGTAGATTTTTTTGTTTTGTTTTCTTTCTCTTTTTTTTCTTTTTTGGAGCCATTAGGGATTGACTGAGGGGCCCTCTTCCACTGAATTACATCCCTAACCCTTTTTATTTTTTATTTGGGGACATAGTATTTTGAAGTTGTCCAGGCTGGCCTTGAATTTGCAGTCCTCTTACTTGATCTCCTGAGTAACTGGAAATATAGGTATAGATGTTTTCTTTAGGCAAATGGGGGTAAGTTTGAAGGTTTTTTTTGACGGGAGGGTACTGTAGAGAAGGTTTTTTTTTTTTTTGGTACCAGGGGTTGAACTCAGGGGTACTAGACCACTAATCCACATCCCCAGCCCTATTTTTTGTGTTTTATTTAGAGATAAGGTCTCACTGAGTTGCTTAACACCTTGTCCTTGCTGAGGCTGGCTTTGAACTTGCAATTCTCCTATGTCAGCCTCCCAAAGTCCTGGGATTACAGGCGTGCCCCACTGTGCCCGGCTTGGGGAGGTTTTTAATCAAAAACAAGATCAGATTTGTGTTTTAGAAAGATCCCTGGTTGTAATGTAGAGGTTGGACTTAGTAAGGGGTTCAAAAACTCAGATGCTTGATTTCAAAGGACACCTTGTTTTCACTATGCATCTGTAAAAATAAGTTAGTAAGAAATGGTCAAAGTGAGTGTGTTTGTAATAAACATTGTAGCCACATTCCACAGAAAGTCCAGTGTTAAAAAACTTGGATAAAAATAATACAAGAACATGAGAAAGAAGATTATGATTTCCACTTAGAGTATGAAACGTAATGAATGTGGATTTTTAAACTATCACTAGCATCAGCTCAGGAGAAAAGGAGACAAAGAAACATTGATTTCCTGTAGAACTTGTGCCATTACTTTAAATTAACTACATTCATGAGGCTGACCCATTATCCCAGCTATTGACAATTTAGAGTCATGAAAGTAGCTTGTTCCACTACATGATGGTGTTTTTGGTATTAGATGATTAAGCATATTATATCACAGTAGCATTTCAGAGGTGCATACAGACTCACCCTCTCAGATTAAAATTTACATTATTAATAAAATGGATGATTTGACATGCTGTCATTACAGGAAACATAGAATATCCATCAGATATCCACTTTTATTTAAAAATAAAAGTTTTTTTTTAAAGAGGTTAAGTATCACCTCCCTTTTATGCTGTTCTTTAAATGCTTCCTAGCAGGCACTTCTGACAGAAGTTTATGGATCTTTGGGTCCTCAGTACCCCACACAGGCCTGGCATGTAGTGGATCTTGGTAAATGATTGTTGAACTCAAGTAAACTCTAATTAAATTGAAATAAGGCAAGCTTTTTATGTTTATTTTTTTCCATTTGTCCACCTGTATATACAGTCCAATAAAGAGCTTCCTTAGAGCCGCATGAGTGTAATTCCAGCACTTTGAGAGGCTGAGACAGGAGAATCACAAGTTCAAAGTCAGCCTCAGCAAAGGTGAGGTGCTAAGCAACTCAATGAGACCCTGTTTCTAAATAAAACACAAAATAGGGCTGGGGATGTAGCTCAGTGGTTGAGTACCCCTGAGTTCAATCCCTGGTACCAAAAAAAAGCTTGCTTAGACAAAACTAGTTTGTTGAATTTTTAAAAGGAAGAAGAGCAGGAAAGGAAGGGGAAAGGAAAGGAATGAAGGGATGGAGGGAAGGAAAAAGGAGGGAGACAAAGAGGAGGTGCTGCCGAAAGCTCAGTCCTTGTCCCTGATGCCAATACAACAAGGAAGACATGGTTTAGAGAAAAAGTAAAAATGTTTATTGCTTTGCTAGCAAAGGAGAAACACAAGGGACTCCTGTCCCAAAGGCAGGAGGGATTCTGCCCATCAGCAGGAACAGGGAGCATTGAAAGAGGTGATTCAGAGGCTACATTCCATGTGTTCTCTGTCTGAAGTTTTAATTCATTTGTTAATTTGGGAGATAATCCTTTCTGAGATATTCTGGTGCCATCCCCAAAGTCTGGATTACTTCATTTCTATGGTGGGTGTGTACTCAAGGACAGATAAATCTGCCTAAAACAGCACAGTAGCACTTAATGCTTAATTCAAAGCATTAAGTGGACCACTGTTATAAAGAAGGAAGGAAAGGACACCATAGACTTTTTTTTTTAATATATTTTAGTTATACATGGACACAGTGTCTTTATTTTGTTTACTTATTTTTATGTGGTGCTGAGGATCGAACCCAGTGCCTCACACATGCGAGGCAAGCGCTGTACCACTGAGCCACAACCTCAGCCCCCACCATAGACTTTTTTAAAAAAAAATTCTATAGCATTTATTTGCAACTTAATTTTTATGTAGCTTTATAAAGATGATTTTTATTGAACAGAGGCTAATCAAGAGACAAGTGGGGTCTGGTGCAGTGGCAGACACCTGTAATCTCAACTCAGGAGGCTGAGACAGGAGGATCACAGATTGTGTTACCTAAGGCTCAGTCCTTGTCCCCAGTGCCAATCTAATAATGAGGACATGGTTTTGACAAAAAGGTTTATTGCTTAGGGCCTCACTAAATTGCTGGAGCTGGCTTTGAACTCATAATCCTCCTTGCCTCAGCCTCCTGAGCTGCTGGGATTACAGGCTTGTGCCACCAAGCCCAGCAAAACAGGGAGCTTTTAAAGAGGAATTTAAAGGATACATTCCATGTGTTCTCTGTTGGAGTTGTAATTTGCTTGTTAATTTGGAAGATAGTCCTTTCTGAGATCTTCTGGTGCCATCTGCAAAGTCTGGATTACTTCATTCCTATAGTGGGGGTATACTCAGGGACAGATAATTCTGTCTAGAATGGGGAAGAAAGGTAATCCTGTTTCTCTTGAACCATAGACTCTTATTCTTCAAATTTTGTTCTTCTTGCTTGTGTTGTTTATGAATGATACACATTCCCAGTATCTCCTTGTCTTCTTAAAGAAAGCACTTGTGAAAGCCAGGTTTATAATTTTAGAGCTTACTTACTAGCTTTATGATATTAGGAAAGTTACTTATTTCTCTGAACTTTGATTTCCTTATTTACAAAATTGTGTTAATAACTTCAGTGGTGGTGGTTCTATGATGATCAGATGAGGTGGAGATGTGAACTCTCTTTGAAAACTGAAAGTGTTACAAATGTCCTATTGTTTTCTACCATTCCTTCTTTTTTTTGGTGGTGGTGTTGAGGATTGAAACAGGGCCTTGTGCCTGCTGGGCAAGTGTTCCAACACTGGGCTATATCCCCAGTCCTTTTAAATTTTTTTTTCTTTTTTCTTTTCAGTTTTGAAACAGGCTCTCACTGAATTGCCCAGGCTAGCCTCAAAATTTTGATCCTCCTGTCTCATCTCCTGAGTAGCTGGGATTACAGGCATGTGCTACTGTGCCTGGCTCCTTCATGTTTTCTTATACCTGTCTCTTTTTGCTAAGAGGCATCCTGGCTAGAAATACAAATATTTTCTATGAGTAACACAGTTATGTATCAACATTATAGCATTGATTTTGGGGAAAGCATATATTTGATGTTTTTTTTCCCCTCATAACCCTTTAGTCTCATGATCCAAATCATCTGAGGACAAATTTTATCCTATGACTTCTCATTGTATTATAGCTCTCCTTATATGATCTAAACAATATGAGGCAAATGCTTTAAACTAGCCAATCTCTTCCATCAAATTTCTAGGAATTGTTTCATTAAATTCCTTTACAAACTCTTTCCTTCTCACAGAGCATTAAGACAAGGTTTTGTGTTACTAATTTTTAGGACAATGGACTGATCAGCAAACAAAAAACCAGGATGAAATGAAAAATATCACATTTCTACGATATCCAGTGCCTTTGACTCAAGAACTTCTGGATCAAAAGAAACAGTTTGAAAAATATGGTTTGCAGGTTGTAAAGGTATACCTAAGTAAAGCATGGATTTTGCTTCTCTTGTTATTAATTACTTCATTCTGTAGCCAAAGGAGAAGCTCCTTTGACAAAGACACTAAACTAGCTGCTCAATGGCCCCTGAAAGAAGGACAGGCCCAGGGGTGTAGATGAATCAGTAGGTAGAAATGATGTTTGGCTGTTCAGAAGCATAGATTCAAGATCCAGGAAGCAGTGATCCTCCTATCTTTGATCAAAACAAAAGAAAATGGAATAGTATGTATCACACTATAACTGTTACCTATTTCTATCTCTCACTAAGCTATGAGCTTTAAAAGGGCAGACACTATGTCTGTGTCGTCAATGGTTTCATTACCTGTGCCTAACATACAGTGATTGCCCAGTGAAGTTTTATTAAATGAATCAGTAACAGAGGATTTTGAGAGGTAGAAGTCAAACTAGGAAAGGATTAGGGGCAGGAGAGACTGTTATGCAACTTTATATGAAAAGCACATTGCATGCAAAGTAATGTGCACATGCACCTTTATAAGTGCAAGAGGCAATTGAATAGGTTCCCTGTTTTTCTTTTCTTTGGTTTTAGGTGGAGAAAATAGACAACATGTTTCTTCAGGCTGCCTTCCAAAGACAGAGGAAAACGATGAAAGAGAGAACCTCTAAGGAGCCTGTGAGCCACAGGTTGTTTCACCAGGTTCCACAGCAGTTCTGCAATGTGGTATGCAGAGTTGGCTTTCAAAGATTGTACTCCGTGCCTGGTGGTAGGTGTCAGCTTCTGATGGTGGGAACTGTTCTGTGTGGGAATTGGAACAGACATCAGCAGGTGCCTCACCACTAATAGCATTTGTTGTTGTGGGAAGGGGATCATTTGTGACTGCAGTTGAGAGGTAGTCTTTGGAAAGGTTTTTTTTTTTTGGTACTGGAGATTGAACTCAGGGGCACTTGACCATTGAGCCACATCCTCAGCCCTATTTTTTGTGTTTTATGTAGAGACAGGGTCTCACTGAGTTGCTTAGCAGCCTTGCCGTTGCTGAGGCTGGCTGGCTTTGAACTCGCGATTCTCCTGTCTCAGCCTCCCTAAGTGCTGGGATTACAGGCTTGCACCACTGCGCCCTACTGGAAAGGGTCGTATTTTTAATTTCCTTTATATCTTTTGTTGATGATGGGTTTTATTTTGATGACAATGTGAGCAGTAGGATTTATGGTTTACTGTTTTTTTCTCGTTTCTGTTTCTGTGTCCTATCTGCAGAAAATACCTTGGGGCTCCCCCTCCCTTTTGGTTTATTTATCTTGATAAAATTATAATCAACACTAATGTATGATCCTCATCCCTTAATTAAAAGGATCTTTTTTTTTGGTACCAGAAATTGAACTCAGGGGTACTCGACCACTGAGCCACATCCCCAGCCCTATTTTTGTGTTTTATTTAGAGACAGGATCTCACTGAGTTGCTTAGTGCCTCGCTATTGCTGAGGCTGGCTTTGAACTTTGATTCTCCTGTCTCAGCCTCCCAAAGTGCTGGGATTACAAGCATGCGCCACCACGCCTGGCAAAAGGATCTTTTCGTAAATTTAAGACAGTTGGTCTTCAGCTGGACTTGCTGGTGTGTGTACCTGTAGCCACAGCTACTTGGGAGGCTGAGGCAGGAGATGGCTTGAGCCCAAAAGTTTGAGACCAACTTGGGCAACATAGTAAGACCTCATCTCAAAAAAGAAAAAGAAAAAAGGTGTTTTGATTTTTATCCTCTTATTTCCTATATCCTGCTAGTGAGTGAATTAGGTATGATCTGGCAAGTGAAGTGAATAGCACCTTAGGATCCTTCTCAGCTAAAGTCCTATGTGTAGCTTCCATGTCTCTTTGGTTGTACAAAATTAGATAATATCTATATTGTACTCTTTTCTCTTCAGCTCCTAGTGAAAAATTCTGGCTTTAGATCTCTCCAAAGGAGGCTAAGAATTTAAGTCATAATCATGGATGGGTCCTTAGCAGTGCAGCTTGGTTTTGTCTGGTCCATTAAACGTGATCTCTGACTTTAAAACTGTAGCATGTTTCTTGCTGTGGAGCCAATTCTAATAGTCTTTGTTTCTAAAGCAGAAGATCTGAAAATCCCATTTTCTTTGTCCCAGAGAGAACATAGGTAATACTAGGGGTAAAAATTGAATATAGACAATTCCTGGGGTTAGAAATAGATAATGAATCTCCAGAGGAAGCAGTAAGGCCCTTCATTGCCAGTCTTAAATCTACAGCTTCCATTTGCTCCTTAATGGGCTTCTTTACGCTCCCCACCCCCACTTCAACTGAAAGTCCCCTCACTGACTATTCCTATTTTCCAGATCTGGTGAAGATCCTCTTTTCAGTCCTGTGCTTGGCATTGCTAATTTCTAATCCAACATCAATTTCCATCTTTCTTCCCAAAACATCTAAGATGTGCACCAAAACAAGACAGATCCAAAAATCTTATCTTCATCCACCTCTAGTTCTGGAGCTGTTTTTTTTTAAGATGTAAAAGTGAGGTATTGCCCCCACACGCGCATTAGATAATCACGTGAGATGGAACAGTTCTGCATTGAAAACTTATTTGACATTTTTTTCTTTTGGTCGTGCTGAGGATTGAACCCAGGGCCTTATGCATACAAGGAAAGCACTCTACCAACTGAGCTATATCCCCCGCCCATGAAAACTCACTTGAAAGAGGAGAAGGAGAACATATCACAGTCACTGGCCCACTGCTAGACAGGAATGCTGCTAGACAGGAATATATAAGAACTCCCTATTCTTGGAGTGGCATAAGACCCTTGTTTCACACTTGGGAAAATTTTTAGGCCCACTGCCTACCAGGGAGCCAAGGATTGCCTCACACCTTAGAACGTTCTCAGGCTGTTGCACCCAGACTTGTGATTTCTTCAGCAATGTGGTTTTAAAAACTTTAAAAAAATTCAGCAGGCATGGAGCCTATTCCCTCTGTTCAAGTGTATGTTTAAATAATCTAATAAAGATCTTGTCTCCATATAGTCTTTCTTTTTTCTTTTCTTTTCTTCTTTTTTGCAGTGCTGATAGAAATCAGGCCTGTACATGTCAGGCAAGTGCTCTACCCCTGAGCCATATCTCCAGCCCTCCATATACTCTTTTAATTTTTTTTTTATTTTTATTTTTTCTCAAAAATTGCATTTTAATACATGTTATCAAACATAACAGAAAAAAACAAATTTTCAGAAGCTGTACACACTGTTCACTGAGAACATTTGTTGAGGCAAATAGAAAAAAATTGTTACAATCAATTTTTCTAACTTTGCACAAAATTATAAGCAGATTAAATTCTTCATATTAAACAACTTTATATGCACTTTCAATGAACAGTATGTATATATATATTTATATATATTTTTTATCAACCATCTTTACTATACCCATTCTCCTTTCCTGCCCCCCGCCTCCCCCATGTCGCGTCCAGTGTTCTCTATTTCTCTTATGTTTCCCATTCCCACCTCCCTTATTCATCAGCATCCACTAATCAGAGAGACCACTCGGCATTTGGTTTTTTGGGATTGGCTTACTTCACTTAGCATAATGCTTTCCAATTCCATCCATTTGCCTGCAAATGCCATAATTTTATTCTCTTTTATTGCTGAATAATATTCCATTGTGTATATGT